>PISX010033761.1:0-14752 GCA_004024625.1 Mellivora capensis | reverse complement strand
GGGAGATGGAGAGGAGAAGGGAGTTGAGGGAAATTTGAGGGGGAGATGAACCATGAGAGACTATGGACTCTGAAAAATAACCTGAGGGTTTTGAAGGGGCGGGGGGTGGGAGGTTGGGGGAGCCTGGTGGTGGGTATTGTGGAGGGCACGCATTGCATGGAGCACTGGGTGTGGTGTAAAACTATGAATTCTGTTACGCTGAAAAGAAATAAAAAAAAAAAAAGAACTGGACTACATTCAGACAAAACTAGCATTACTGCTTAGTTGCTTTCAAAGCTCTTGTGTCAATGACTGAAACTGGATTTTAGATACATGTAATTTACCTACCAAATGTGAGGACAGAGAGCATTTTCAGGAATTCAAAAACTGAAGCAAGTTATGTCTTAGGTGTCCCCTCCAAATACATTGCCTGTGGCTATACTGAGCAGTTAGAGGATGAAAAGCAAGAAACAGGAAGAGCGTAGGATTAAATAAACAGTGGAATTCACTCTGTAGTCAAGTGGTAAAAGAAACTCCAACATGATATGTCTATAGTAGGCTTAGAAAGTGATTAACAGAGACAAAATCCTGCGTTACAGTCAACAGATAAATGAGACCAAGAAAGCCAGACTTGTTGATCTACTGACAAAAGTTACATTATCTCATTGAGTCTGGTAGTACTTATAATGTGAAGGGAAGACTTCTCTTTTTCAAAAAAATTTCCCAGCTAATCTTATGGTATAGAATCACGGATTAAGCCACGACAAGAATTTTCTGATGTACAGCACCTCAACTAAGTTCACTTCTAGGTTGATCCATACAGTTCAACCAAACAACAATCTAAAACTGGTTGCTCCCAATGTTATGCCATTTTCACACCATATCAGAAAGATCTATAGGCCTCTCAATTCTTTTAACTATCTATCTCAATCCAAAATTATCTTAAGAATGTTCACAAAAAAGCTATTTTCCAGGACTCCTGGGTGGCTCAGTTGGTTAAGCAGCTGCCTTCGGCTCAGGTCATGATCCCAGCGTCCTGGGATCGAGTCCCACATCGGGTTCCTTGCTCAGCAGGGAGCCTGCTTCTCCCTCTGCTTCTGCCTGTGCTCATTTTCTCTGACAAATAAATAAATAAAATCTTAAAAAAATAAGCTATTTTTGCCTCTTAACTATCTACTTTCAGAAAGTAAGCTTCATGACCTCCTTATAAGAAGTTAATAACTGTAAACTAAGTGGGGAGTTAAGTGTCTTTAAGAATAATTTATTCAAAAAAAAAAAACAACTGGAATAGATTCCACAATGGACAGAGTGTGAATAAGAAAATGCAAGTTATTAGGGAGTCTATCAAACAGGGTTTTTTCTTCTAATCTTAAGCGAGAAAAGAAATTCAATGAATTCAGGAGTGGAGAGTGGTGTGATGAAAAAGTCAGTCAAAAAAATATCATGATGGGGTGCCTGGGTGGCTCAGTGGGTTAAAGCCTCTGCCTTTGGCTCAGGTCATGATCCCAGGGTCCTGGGATTGAGCCCCGCATCGGGCTCTCTGTGCAGCAGGGAGCCTGCTTCCCCCTCTCTCTCTGCCTGGCTTTCTGCCTACTTGTGATCTCTGTCTGTCAAATAAACAAACAAACAAAAAAATATATCATGACCACAAAACTATAATGGTCTCAAAATAACAATATTTGGGAAAATTGATCATTTTCTCCTGCGAAGCGATTTCATTTTTTATTTCTTTCATTGTATTCTTCACCTCCAGAATTTGTTTGATTCTTTATTGACTTTATTAATCTTTATGTTTTGTTCACAGTTTTCCTCTTTTCATTGAGTTGTTCATCTTTTCTCCTATAGCTTACAGTTTCTTTAAAACAGTAACTTTATCAGGCAATTTATATGCATCTATTTAACTCATGTTAATTACTGGAAATATTTCATGTTCCTCTGGTGATATCATGTTTCCTTGATTTTTTTGTGTCTCTTTTTATCCCTGCATGAATGTCTGCATGTCATATGAATAGTCACATGTTCCAGACTTTATGGACTGGCCTCCGTAGAGAAGGATCTTCACTTGTCGCTGGGTGTGAGGGTGCTGGCTTCAGAGGGTAATGTAGCTCTAACTCTGGAGGTCAGAGTTTGCACAGCAATGGCAAATCTAGACAGCAACCTCAGGTGAAGTCAGTATGAGGGAAGATTGTGGGTGTCTTTGTTGATGAAGATTATGAGTATCCATGGAAGTAGCAGCAGAGGCTACTGGGGTCCTTGGTAGTGAAGTGTGCTGGGGTCCTCCTCCCTTTTTCCTTGGGGGAAGTTGCCAAAAATGCAATCCCTCCTGGAACTGAGGCATTGGTGCATGCACAGCAGTGCCAGGAGTGTATGTGGTGGCTCTTTCCATCAACCCAAGAGGCTTCAGTGATTTAGACTCTGGGAAGCTCCACAGGTGGGGTCAATGACAATGAAAAATGACAGGGGATGTTTGCAAAATCTGTAGGTGTCTGTGCTTGTTTGTTGAGGACTATTGGGGTCCTCTTGCTCTCCTGCTCCCCTGCCAGGTGGTCACCCACTAGGGCAGCTGGGGCTGCAGGATTCATTTCTAAAGTGTTTTCTTTAATAATGTTTGGTGCCTCAGGGAACTTTGTTCTGTTTGTTTGTCTCTATCCTTGTCTTTATAGTATCTCAACCCCCAGTTTTCTTTACATGTCTTGTGATTCTTACAGCTTATTAGTCTCATGATAGACATACTTCTTGTGTGGCAAAAGAAATCCAAGAATAAAGAATTCAAAACAGAGGACTCCCAGCTTCTGGTATCTTAAATCCTAGGCCAAGAAACTACCACAGCATCACCTTCACCATATTTCAATGCTAAGTGGCAGTCACAGCGCCCTCTTCATTTCAAGGGAACGCTAGACCTCACATATTAATTGGAGAAGTTTCAAATAATTTGTGGCCATCTTTAATCTCTGAGAACTTCCTAATGCTTCCAATATAAAATTTAATCTCCATACACACCATTCATCACTGGGCCACTGCCTATCCTTATAGCATCATTTCATGAAACATCCACCCACTGAATCTGCTGCCCTCTCCCACAGTAACTCTATTAGTCTCCTCAGTGTACCATGTTCTCACAGCCATTCTTATATACTTATACTTCCTTGTTCTTTAGTAGCCAACAATTAGCTGACAACCACTCCATCACCAGAGTCAACAGTTTTGCCAAATGAGCTATGTTCAATTTTCAACTTAGAACTGTATAGTTTAAAAAAATTCTATTTCACCTGTGTAAAGGCACTTTTTAAAAAAATATTTAATTTATTTATTTGTCAGAGAGAGTGAGCACAGGCAGACAGAGTGGCAGGCAGAGGCAGAGGGAGAAGCAGACTCCCCGCTGAGCAAGGAGCCCGATGTGGGACTCGATCCCAGGATGCTGGGATCATGACCTGATCGAAGCAGCCACTTAACCAACTGAGACATCCAGGCGTCCCCAAAGCATTTTTTTTTAAAGATTTTATTTATTTATTTGAAAGACAGAGATCACAAGTAGGCAGAGAGGCAGGCAGAGAGAGAGGAGGAAGCAGGATCCCTGCCGAGCAGAGAGCCCGATGCGGGGCTCGATCCCAGGACCCTGGGATCATGACCTGAGCTGAAGGCAGAGGCTTTAACCCACTGAGCCACCCAGGCACCCCTGTAAAAGCACTTTTAATTCAGTAAAGTTTAAGCTATTAATATCAGCATCCGGAACAACAAATCAGTAATTTTGGAATGGAGTTTTAGCTATTTCAGAATAGGAGATAGATTTTGAAAAACACATAACCTTTACAAATGGCTATGATGGGTCTTTATGGTATCCTTTTTACAATCAATGTGAACATATGCATCTTTGAAATACACATTCATGGAATGCCAGAGCTAGTCACCTTTGAAATATCGCCAAGAAGAAGGGAGAGAGGGACACCCTTGAGTTTAATATATGTACTTCATGAGCTATGAGGATAATGAAAGTTTGTAGAACACCATATCCTTTGTCATTACATAAAACTCAGTACTCCTGAATATGAAAATCTGCCTAGCATCCTCCATACTGCATATACAAATTCTAGCCAATGCCCACTACCTTATGGAACACTAAACCTCCTTTCTACTTTGCCTTTATCACAATCTACACTGAAAGAGAAAAGGATCCTATACAACTTCAAAATGTACAAGAATAACTCAGTAGCAGAATAAAAAGTTGTTAGAAACTGTACAACTTACAGGTAGATTTATGATTTCATATGAATGCTCACACAATCCTAAGGGAAGTTAACCAGGACAACAAAAACCCTCTCTAGTTATAAGATTTCATGTTACATAAATTCTCCCTTGAAGAGTTTCTCTCTACTGTGAAGACAGCCATATAGCTATATACAAACACTGCTGAATAGCGATTACCTACATATGAATTAAGCAAATAAATCCCAACTCTTATCTGCCCCTAAGGTGTCTCAAATTCTCTTGTCAGAGTACCTGGCTGCAATGAAATGGCACTGTGGTTCCAATCCAGAATCTGAAATGTACTATTTTTCAATTATCTACACAAATTCAAAAACCAATAATATATTTGATGAAAAAAATATGAATTGATGCTCACAGAATCAGAATGATTTCCAAAATTTTTAACCCCATCCCAAACACACCTTAGAACTTTAGCAAAGATTATTGAATTGTTCCAACAACTCAGTGGTAAGGAAGAGCAGGATACTGGTATTTTAATATGCTCCTCAGGTGGACAACGAAGTTGGAGAATGCACTTCTTATATATTATCAGGACCAGAATCAGAGTGAACAAGTTCAAATCCAATTTTTTTCTTCTACTGGCTATGTGAAAAGAGGCAAACTATTTTAGTTCTCCATACTATAGTTTCTCAATTCTAAAATGTAGATCATGTTGTCTAAATTATTATTATATTAAAAAAAGGTAGTTCATGTTAAGTAGTCGGTATGTAATAAGTATCAACAGTAGATACTTTTAGATTTCTTTTTATAATTGTATTTTCTCAGTCTCTTTTATGGCTCTGATTTTTCTCAATTAAGACTATATGCTTTAAAAATGTGTAACTTTACTATATAATTGATTTCAGTACATTCTTTACCAATATCTTAATTTTTCACACAAATGACAGAAACAATATTTATCTACTCTGATTTATTTACCATGTACTATGTGCAAGGTACTGAGGGTAATATAATGTTCAGTACAAATGTCCCTGCTCATCATGAACTAATAGCTAACAAGTACAAATTGATTTACAAAGGCTGACTGCCTTTGATGCTCACTTCCAACCAGACATAAAATTTATTATTATCATGATGACTTTTTAGATGAGAAGACAGCCTCACATCTGTGGAGACTTGTCCACAATCTCATAGCTAATAAGTATCAGAAATAATTGATGCATGGGGCATTACTCAGTTAAGTGTCTGACTTAATTTCTGTTCAGGTTGTGGTCTCAGGGTTGTGAGATTGAGCCATGTGTTGAGCCCCACCTTGGGCTCTACACTAGGCATGGAGCCTGCATAAGATGCTCTCCCTCTCTCTCTCTATCCCTTTCCACCATTCCCATGTCTAGCTATCTAACTACCCATAATCATGCTCCCCTTCCACAAGACAGAGTCACTGTTAGGAGAAGGCTACTGAACAAAGGGTTAGAATTCTCACCCTCTAATGGTTGGATGGGGCCATGTGTCTTAGTCTATCTTGTTAAATTTTAGTGAAGTGATGTATATCCCTCTTAAGCAAAAGGGAGCTGGAGACTTCCCCATATTTACTCTTTAGCAGCAACCTTGGAGACCATGTTAAAGAAGGCAGCATTATGAGATGGAAGAGGAAAAATTCCTTAACAAACTGCACAAAATCAGGATGAATAGTATAATCAGTCCCTGACTTCTACTTAAGACTATACTATTTTTTAATGTCCCTGGTACCAACAACATATAGTTTAGAAAGAGTCAGAAAACTAGGAGATTTCAAGAAAAGATGATAAGAACTGTAATGGAATTAAACATAGAGAGGACACAGAAAAAAAATGAACTTTGGGAATATAGAAAAGGCTCTAAAAAAGAAAAAAAAAAGTAGAATAATGAATAGGTTTTACCAGGAAGAGAAAATAAACACTCAACATAATAGCATTCAAACAGAATACACTCTGCAATATTCTGACAGACTACCATGCTCAAAAATAAGACTATTTGTACAAGGCTACATTTATCTATTGATATGCAACAAACCACATCAAAATCTAGTGGCTTTGAGCAACCATCATTAAGTGGCTCATGACTACAATTTAAGCAGAGCTTGACTGGGAAGGATTATATCTGCTCTATATGGCATCATCTGAGGGTGACTTGACTGAGGGGTAGGAGGATGGAGGAGTCACTTCAGGATGGTTCATTCTCATGGCCAGCAGGTTTGTGCTGGCTATTGATTTGTGCTTAGCTAGGCTGAAATCTTTACTTCCTCTTTATCCAGACCTCCCCATAGAGTCTGATTCCTTAGAGCACAATGACTGAGTTCTAAGGCCAAGGCTACCGAAAAGGAGAGACTGTGGAAGTCAGTATCATCTTTCAGGATCAAGCTTGGGAAGTCACATAGTATCACTTCTGCCACAGTCTCAGAGTTGAGATTGTTACAAAGGCCCATACAAATTCAAAGGAAGGGGACATAAATGGTATCTCTTGACAGAGGAGTGATAAGGTACTAGAAAACACAATTTGTTGTGAAAATACCAAAGAGAGGAGAAAAAAATCTAAGAATGATAAGGTAAATTATATCTATCTTGAAAATCTGTTTTATTCCCCAAAATGTTTTGTCAAATTGGCAAAATGAGGCTAAGTATGTGTTTCAACCTAACCACAGAATTTCAGGGCTATTTCCTATTACCTTTTGCTTATAGTGTGTGAGGTTGATAAGATCTGAGAGAGCAATGACAACTATCGATATATACTTTCCAGTTTGATTTAAAGCCAAGCCAGAGACTTTGAGAAAGTTGTGATTGAAGATTCTCAGCTTCCAAGAGGAAAAAGTATATATCATTATTTAACAACTATCTCCTGCTGAGTTGGAGAATTTATAGAGTAAGGCATTTGTAAGGCTCCTGGACACCTTACTAATATGTTCTGACTTCCAGACACCCTCAAGAAAATCTATAAACTCTTCTGTTGAATTATTTTACATATAATCTAAACTAAAATCAAAGAGTAGATGTGATGGCCTTGATCTTTGAGTTTCACCTTTTACATCTTAGTTATGTTTTACATGCATACTCCAGATTCTACAGATTCAAGAACACATGAGACCTAGCACCCCTTCCCCCCACACCTCTAGACTTTATAGTTTAGGATGGTCAGGACACTAGGTAACTGCAGGAAAATGTGATAAACACTATGGCAATAAACTGTATTATAGGAGACAGGAAAAAAAAGTGGTTAATTTTGAATGTTAGAAAAGGCTCTAAAAAGAAAAGACATTTAAGCTGGCCCTCACAGAATGAACAGGATTTGTCAGGTAGAGAAGGGAAATGAACATTTTAGTAGAACACCAGACATGACACAGGCTGAATGCTGCAATGAATTTGTGTGAAAACCAGGTAAGTACATTACATGAAGCAATTTCATTAACATTACGATTTTTTATCAAGTAGTAAAAAAGAATCCTTTGCCATGAGATCCTGGAACACTGACAACTCTCCTTCTCAGAGGCACTGTTTGATCTGAGTCCACTCTGTGGTCTTGGACATGTAAATGAGATATGTAAACACTGTGTAGATGTACCAGTAATAGCTAGGAGGATATGCAGGCTCACAACTGTAAGCAATCTGGACTGTGGAAATGAAATCACATCAAACAGCTAAAGAACAAATGCATTACCTTGAAAAGAGATACACCCTTCAGCCCTTAAAAGGACCTACTGTGTTATCAAGAAGAAACATACTGTCAATCATGTTGTCACAAACACATATTCTGGACAAAGGAAAAATGTACAGATACCTCAATGTATACTGACCTGTGTGACAGACACATACATTCACATACAGAAATGGCAATTGGTTAACATTCATTCTCTCTTTGCTGTTTAAAAAAGGAAAGAAATGAAACCTGAGGAGTTTCCCATCAGAGAATGAGCATTGTATAATGTAGGTGTAAGGCTAATGGTTTTAAAATTTGAGAGTATATCTAAATCATGTGCAGGGCTTTCTAAAAAAGATTTCTGGGACTTGCCCTGAATATCTATTTTACCAGGTCTGGGGTGGAACCCAAGAATGTGTATGTTTTAAAAAGTTCCCAAGAGGATGCCTAGGTGGCTCAGGCAGTTAAGTGTCTGACTTCAGCTCAGGTCATGATCCCAGAGTCCTGGAACCGAGTCCCTGCATTGGGATCCCTGCTCAGCAGGGAGCCTGCTGCTCCCTCTGCCTGCCACTACCCTGCATGTGCTCTCTCGCTGACAAATAAATAAATAAAATCTTTTAAAATGTTCCCCCCAAAATGTTGATTGTGCTTGGATTTTAATCCTGAATGAAAATCTTGATTTTTACCACTTAACAGTTGTTAAACTTTAGGAACGTTAATCAATTTCTCTGTGCCTCAATTTCCTTACTTTAAACCAAATATATGTCACAAGGTGAGGCTCCATCCATATACCCTCTGAACTCACCATCTTAGTTCACACTGGAGTCCCATGGCAAAAACCTGCCTCTCTCTAACTCAGATTCTGTGTTCTGACTATCCACATTGCAGGCCGGATGTGTTATCAAGTTCAGGCCCAAAGAGAAGCCCCCAGGTAATAATGGATAAAAATGGAAAATAATATCCTCAGGTGAGACACTTCTTAGTCGTGCTCTTATCAGTTTTTAAAATTTGGTCCTCAAACCAGCTACAGGATCAATATCCGAGAACCTGTTAGAAAAATCACATGCTCTCAGGTCTGCTCCCTGGTACACCATGAAATCAGACTTCTTGAGGATCCCATGGTACACCATGAAATCAGACTTCTTGAGGATCAGTACTACAGTCTAACAAACCCTGCAGGGGATGCTGGTGCATACCAAAGTTTGAGAACCATAGCTTTATACCACCTTCCAAAGACCAACAACAGAAATGAGGCCAAGATGCCCTGAACAACTTCCTTATTAAATACTTTGCTAAAATATAATTTCCTTTGCTGTCTTAACTCTATGCCTTCCTTATTGGTGCTTCCTAGAATTACTACACACACACACACACACACACACACACACACACACAATAAAACACATATACTGTAAAACGTTTCACCATCTGCTTCGGTGGTAACTTATTTTGTTAAAAAAAGAAAAGAAAAGAAGAAGAAGAGGAGGAGGAGGAGGTGGTGGAGGAGGAGAAGGAGAAGGAGAAGGAGAAGAAGAAGGAAGAAGAAGGAAGAAGAAGAAGAAGAAGAAGAAGAAGAAGAAGAAGAAGAAGAAGAAGAAGAAGAAGAAGAAGAAGAAGAAGAAGAAGAAGAAGAAGAAGAAGAAAATAATAATAATTAGAGGAGCAAGATGGCAGAGGAGTAGGAGACCTAAGTATCATCAGGTCCCAGGACTTCAGCTAGATAGTTATCAAACCATTCTGAATACCTACAAACTCAATAGGAGATTGGAAAAAAGAAGAGCAGCAATTCTATAAACAGAAAAGCAACCACTTTCTGGAAGGTAGAACCTGTGGAGAAGTGAATCAGAGGCAATATGGGAAGATAGAATGTGGGGAGAGCGAGCCTCTGTCAGCTGGCTCCCTGCAAGTGAGAGAGCAGAAAAGCACAAAATCAGAACTTTTAAAAGTCTGCTCCACTGAGGGATATCACTCCCGAGGTTAAGCTGCAGGTGGAACCCTTGCGGGGACAGCGTGGTCTCAGGACCTCAGAGTTGAAGAAAGATTGAGGGCATCTGAGTGTGGCAGAGCTCCCAGGTATCTGAGCATGGAAGCTGGCTGCCAAGACAGAGATGAGGAGTGGGATCTCAGCTCAGGGTTGCCATAAACAATGATCCATGACACAACTGGGGCACCACCCTTTGAGCAGGGACCCAACAAGCAGCAGATCTGGGGAGACTTCCCTTCTTCCCCTGGGAAGAGTGGCACAGGAGTGCACTGCAGGAATCTGCTGGGTTTGGAGACTCCTAAAGGACGTGTGTGCCAAAGATAGAATGCCAGTGAATGACCAGGGACTGTGGGCAGAGACCAGAAAGAGAGGAGGGATTGATCACTTTTATCTGAGGGCGCACTGAGGAGTGGGACTCCAAGATCTTGGCTCCTCCAAGGCTAAAGATTGGGAGTCTGCCATTTTCATTCTTATCCTCCAAAGCTGTAGCGAAAGCTTTCAGTGAACAAAAGCTAATGAGAGCAAACCCAAACTCAAGCAGAATAATTTGCCTGGCCTCTGGCAAGGGTGGTACAATTCTGTCTCAGGCAAAGACATTTGAGAATCACTGAAACAGACCCCTCCCCCAGATGATGGGCAAGAACATCCCACCAAGACCAAGTTTGCTACTCAATGATAACTGCAGAACTCCAGAGCTAGGGGAATGCAGCACATAGAATTCTTTGATCTTTCAAAGTTAATGTTTTAAATTTTCTTTATTTTTTTTCTATTTTTTAAAAATGTTTCTTCTTTCCTCTTTCAACCAACATCTTATCCTATCAATTCCTTTTTAATTTTTTAATTTTCATTTTCACATTCAAATACCATCCCTTCATTGTATTTAACCTTATTTTTGTGTATGTATGTGTGTGTGTGTGTGTGTGTGTGTGTATAAAATTTTCTTTCTTCAAAATTTTGAGAGGCAGTTTCTTCTAACAGACCAAAATATACCCAAAATCTAGTGTGTGGCTCTATTTACCAGCCTGATTATATTCTTTTTTTTTTTGTCCTTCCCTTTATTCCTCCCCCCCAACCCAGTTTCAGATTTCTTCTGATTTGTTTAGTGTATATTTTTCTGGGGTCATTGTTACCCTTTTATCATTTTGTTCTCTTATTCATCTATTATTCTCTGGGAAAAAATGACAAAATGGAAAAACTCACCTCAGAGAAAAGAACAAGAGGTAGTACCAAAGTACCAACTGCCAGGGACCTAATCAGTATGGACATTAGTAAGATGTCAGAACTACTGTTCAGAATGATGATTATAAACATACTAGCTGGGCTTGAAAAAAGCATAGAAGATACTAGAGAATCCCTTTCTGGTGAAATAACTAAAATCTAACCAAGTCAAAATCAAAAAGGCTATTAATGAGATGCAATAAAAAATGGCGGTTCTTACTGCTAGGATAAATGAGGCAAAAGAGAGAATTAGTGATATAGACGACCTAATGATGGAGAATAAAGAAGCTGAGAAAAAGTGAGATAAACAACTACTGGACCACAAGAGGAGAATTCGAGAGAAAAGTGATACCATAAGACAAACAATATTAGAGTAATTATCAAACTCTATTACAAAGCTTTAATCATCAAGACAGTATGGTACAGGCACAAAAATAGACACAGAGATCAATGGAACAGAATAGAGAGCCCAGACATGGACCCTCAACTCTATGGTCAACTAATCTTCAACAGAGCAGGAAAGAATGTCCAACAGGAAAAAAAAAAAGACCATCTCTTCAACAAATAGTGTTGGGAAAATTGGACAGCCACATGTAAAAGAATGAAATTAGACCATTTCCTTACACCACATGTAATAATAGACTCAAAATGGATGAAAGACCTCAATATGAAATAGGAATCCATCAAAATCCTTGAGGAGAACACAGGCAACAGCCTCTTTGTCCTCAGCTACAGCAGTTTCATCCTAGAAACAACACCAAAGGCGAGGGAAGCAAGGGCAAAAATGAACTATTGGGATTTCACCAAGATCAAAAGCTTTTGCCCAGTAAAAGAAATAGTCAACAAAACCAAATGACAACTGACAGAATGGGAGAAGGTATTTGTAAATGACATATCAGATAAAGGGCTAGCATCCAAAATCTATAAAGAAATTTTCAAACTCAATACCAAAAGAACAAATAATCCAATCAAGAAATGGGCAGAAGACATAAACACACATTTCTGCAGAGAAGACATTCAGATGGTCAACAGTCACATGATAAGTTGCTCAACATCACTCAGCATCAGGGAAAAACAAATCAAAACCTCAGTGAGATACCACCTCACATCAGTCAGAATGGCTAAAATGAACAAGTCAGGAAATGATAGGTGTTGGCAAGGATGCAGAGAATGGGGAACCCACCTATTCTGTTGCTGGGAATACAAGCTTGTGCAGTCACTCTGGAAAAGAGTATGGAGGTTCCTCAAAAAGTTGAAAATAGGGCTACCCTATGACCCAGCAATTGCACTACTGGGTATTTACCCCAAAGATGCAAATGTTGTGATCTGAAGGGGCACGTGCACCCCAACATTTATAGCAGCCACGTCTATAATAGCCACACTACGGAAAGACCCTAGATGTCCATCAACATATGAATGGATAAAGAAGTGGTATATATGTACAATGGAATATTATGCAGCCATCAAAAGAAATGATATATTGCCATTTGCAACAATGTGGATGGAACTAGAGGCTATTATGGTAAATGAAATGTCAATCAGAGAAAGACAATTATCATATGATCTCACTGATATGAGGAATTTGAAAAACAAGATACAGGATCATAAGGGAAGGGAAAGTAGAATGAAACAAGACAATACCAGAGAGGGGGACAAACCATAAAAGACTCTTAATCTCAGGAAACAAACCAAGGGCTGCTGGCAGGGAGGGAGTGGGAGGGATATGGTGGCTGGGTGATGGACATTGGGGAGAGTATATGTGCTATGGTGAGTGTTGTGAATTGTGTAAGACTGATGAATCACAGACCTGTTCTGTTGAAACAAATAATACATTATATGTTAATAAAAAATAAAAGAGTAAATAAAAAAACAAAAAGATATTAATAGAGTCTATGTTTAATAGGACTGCTATGAAAACTTAATGAAATAACATGTAAAATGTGTTTGGGGGGGCCTGGGTGGCTCAGTCAGTTGGGCGTCCAACTCTTGATTTCAACTAAGATCATGGTCTCGGGGTCATGCTATCAGGCCCCACATTAGGCTCTGCACTCAATGGGGACTCTGCTTGAGATTTTCTCTCCCTCTGCCCCTCCCCCATCTCAAATAAATAAATAAATAAATAAATAAATAATTTTTTAAGTGTTAAAACATTACCTGGCTCACATTTTGAGATACTAAGGAAAAATAAGCTACAATTCTGATTTGATTACTAATTCAAACATACCAATCTAACAAGAATAGATTCTATATCTGAATGTCCCTTTGTTTTTAAGATTTTATTTTTAAGCAATCTCCATATCAAACATGAGGCTCAAACTTAGAACCCTGAGTTCAAGAATCACATGCTCTACTGACTGAGCCAGCCAGGCGCCCAATATTTGAATGTCCTAAATAAAATGGAAAAAAAATCAAATAAGAATTGTCTTTGGTTTTATAAGTTAGGAAGCACCACAATTTAATCATAGGATATTACTAGGTTATTTTTCCATAATTTTCATCTTCCTGATGTATAAAATCTGTTGCCATTTAGGAACTTTCCAAACTATTTTACAAATGCTGACACTCTGTGATTTAATAATTTTGGCCACTGGGGCACCTGGCTGGCTCAGTCAATTTATGCGTCTGACTCTTGATCTTAGCTCAAGTCTCAGGTCTTGGGGTGGTAAGTTCAAACCCCCCACTGAGCTCCACACTAGGTGAGGCCTATTTAAAAAAATAATGATAACTGTAGTCACTTCATAGGGGTAAGTCCCCAAACATTCATCTATCCTAAACTTGTAAGCTAGTACCCATAACTTGTACTTAAAAATCTATTTCAGTTAGAACATTTTCTCTTCTGTTACTGGGGTATTACTAAAGTATAAAGCCCAGGGCAATGTCACTGTGGCTTCCTAAATACACCTGATATTTGAGTAATTCAACATATAATAAATAGTAATTACTTTATACGTGGGTCCCAAAATTGTCATGTTTCCTTTTCTGACAGAATGATGCCTTCCTGTCAGTTCCAACTTGAAGTTCTGCAAAAATATTTGCGAGAATGACGATTTACCCTTGGGAATGGTCTACGGTAGGGGTCTCGTATCTATTTCATCAACTTAGATGATTCAAAGAAAATGCCCTGGATACCAAATGAACAAATCCTCCAAAATCAGAAAGGAATTTCTTAATTTAGCAGCTTAATCTGAGATATACTGAGAACTGAGAATTTTATTTGGTTGTGTAAAAATAGCACAATGAACTCTTTCTCTTCAAACTAGCTTTGCAGTTACTTTACCAAATTTGCATCCTCCCCCTCACCTTATTAAACACTCACACACATGATAAATACCGAACCATGTGAGAGGCAAAGATATCTGGGCCTTAACCTATACCTTCTTGAAAATTTGTCTCCTAAGAACAGGACATTCCTCCCCCTTTTTAAAATATATCTTTTGTAATGATTTTATCACTAAATTCATAAATAAAACATATGATTAGACATAAAATTTGGGAAAA
Organism: Mellivora capensis; assembly: GCA_004024625.1. Taxonomy (NCBI): domain Eukaryota; kingdom Metazoa; phylum Chordata; class Mammalia; order Carnivora; family Mustelidae; genus Mellivora; species Mellivora capensis. The sequence continues at coordinate 198 of PISX010033761.1, read as the reverse complement.
CACTATTTTAAAATTCTATTTAAATATAGTTGAATTTTCTGAAAGTTAAAAAACATCTCCCCTTTTAATGATCATGAAAGTGATGTGCTATATCACATAGTCAATGGTCTCATTAAAAACAAGATAGCAGTCTTAATAAATAAATAAATTTAAATACTATTTAGATACTCTATTTTTAAATGCTATTAAATTTAAATA
>PISX010033760.1:0-14744 GCA_004024625.1 Mellivora capensis | reverse complement strand
TTTTTTATCATATTTAAAGGCATATTCCATCCCTCCATGGTGTTTACCCTTATATACGTTTTCATTCTTTAAAATTTTGGGAGGTAGTTTCTTCTAAGAAACCAAAATAGTCCCCAAATTAAGTGGGTGACCCTGTTTTAGTCTCCAGTCTAATATATATTTTTTCTTTTTTATATTTTTTAAAATTTGTTTTCCTTCTTTATTTTTTTTTTTTCTGAACTTCTTTTTATCCCCTTTCTCCACCCCAAGATTTGGGGTCCCTTCTGATTTGGTTCAAGTGCATTTTCCTGAGGTCTTTGCCACACTTTTAGTATTTTATTTGCCCCTTCATATATTCTTATCTGGACAAAATGACAAGGCGGAAAAACTCACCACAAAAAAAAGAACAAGAGGCAGTACCGAAGGCTAGGGACCTAATCAATACGGACATTGGTAATATGTCAGAACTAGAGTTCAGAATGATGATTCTCAAGATTCTAGCTGGGCTCGAAAAAGGCATGGAAGATATTAGAGAAACCCTCTCTGGAGAGAAAAAGCCCTTTCTGGAGAAATAAAAGAACTAAAATCTAACCAAGTTGAAATTGAAAAAGCTATTAATGAGGTGCAATAAAAAATGGAGGCTTTTAATGCTAGGATAAATGAGGCAGAAGAAAGAATTAGTGATATAGAAGACCAAATGACAGAGAATAAAGAAGCTGAGCAAAAGAGAGACAAACAAATACTGGACCACGAGGGGAGAATTCGAGAGATAAGTGACACCATAAGACGAAACAACATTAGAATAATTGGGATTCCAGAAGAAGAAGAAAGAGAGAGGGGAGCAGAAGGTATATTGGAGAGAATTATTGTAGAGAATTTCCCTAATATGGCAAAGGGAACAAGCATCAAAATCCAGGAGGTGCAGAGAGCCCCCCTCAAAATCAATAAGAATAGGTCCACATCCCGTCACCTAATAGTAAAATTTACAAGTCTTAGTGACAAAGAGAAAATCCTGAAAGCAGCCCGGGAAAAGTCTGTAACATACAATGATAAAAATATTAGATTGGCAGCAGACTTATCCACAGAGACCTGGCAGGCCAGAAAGAACTGGCATGATATATTCAGAGCACTAAATGAGAAAAACATGCAGCCAAGTATACTATATCCAGCTAGGCTATCATTGAAAATAGAAGGAGAGATAAAAAGCTTCCAGGACAAACAAAAACTGAAAGAATTTGCAAACACCAAACCAGCTCTATAGGAAATATTGAAAGGGGTCCTCTAAGCAAAGAGAGACCCTAAAAGTAATAGATCAGAAAGGAACAGAGACAATATACAGTAACAGTCTCGTTACAGGCAATACAATGGCACTAAACACATATCTCTCAATAGTTACCCTAAATGTAAATGGGCTAAACGCCCCAATCAAAAGACACAGGGTATCAGAATGGATAAAAAACCAAAATCCATCAATATGCCGCCTACAAGAAATTCACTTTAGACCCGAAGACACCTCCAGATTTAAAGTGAGGGGGTGGAAAACAATTTACTATGCTAATGGACATCAAAAGAAAGCTGGGGTGGCAATCCTTATATCAGATCAATTTGATTTTAAGCCAAAGACTATAACAAGAGATGGGGAAGAACACTATATCATACTCAAAGGGTCTGTACAACAAGAAGATCTAACAATTTTAAATACCTATGCCCCTAACATGGGAGCAGCCAACTATATAAACCAATTAATAACAAAATCAAAGAAACACATCGAGAATGATACAATAATAGTAGGGGACTTTAACACTCCCCTCACTGAAATGGACAGATCATTCAAGCAAAAGATCAACAAGGAAATAAAGGCCTTAAATGACACACTGGACCAGATGGACATCACAGATATATTCAGAACATTCCATCCCAAAGCAACAGAATACACATTCTTCTCCAGTGCACATGGAACATTCTCCAGAATAGATCACATCCTGGGTCATAAATCAGGTCTTAATCAGTATCAAAGGATTGGGATCATTCCCTGCATATTTTCAGACCACAATGCTCTGAAGCTAGAACTCAATCACAAGAGAAAATTTGGAAAGAACCCAAATACATGGAGACTAAACAGCATCCTTCTAAAGAATGAATGGGTCAACCAGGATATTAAAGAAGAATTGAAAAAATTCATGGAAACAAATGATAATGAAATCACAACGGTTCAAAATCTGTGGGACACAGCAAAGGCGGTCCTGAGAGGAAAACATAATAGCAATACAAGCTTTCTCAAGAAACAAGAAAGGTCTCAAATACACAACCTAACCCTACACCTAAAGGAGCTGGAGAAAGAACAAGAAAGAAAGCCTAAACCCAGCAGGAGAAGAGAAACCATAAAGCTCAGAGCAGAAATCAATGAAGTAGAAACAACAACAACAAAAAAATAAATAAACAATAGAACAAAACAATGAAATAGGAGCTGGTTCTTTGAAAGAATTAATAAGATTGATAAACCCCTGGCCAGACTTATCAAAAAGAAAAGAGAAAGGACACAAATAAATAAAATCATGAATGAAAGAGGAGAGATCACAACCAACACCAAAGAAATACAAACAATTATAGGAACATATTATGAGCAACTCTATGCCAACAAATTTGACAATCTGGAAGAAATGGAGGCATTCCTAGAGACATATAAAGTACCACAACTGAACCAGGAAGAAATAGAAAAACTGAACAGACCCATAACCAGTAAGGAAATTGAAACAGTCATCAAAAATCTCTAAACAAACAAAAGCCCAGGGCCAGACAGCTTCCCAGGGGAATTCTACCAAACATTTCAAGAAGAATTAATCCCTATTCTCCTGAAACTGTTCCAAACAATAGAAAGGGAAAGAAAACTTCCAAATTCATTTTATGAGGCCAGCATCACCTTGATCCCAAAACCAGACAAGGATCCCATCAAAAAAGAAAATTACAGACCAATATCCTTGATGAACACAGATGCGAAAATTCCCTCCAAAATACTAGCCAATAGGATCCAACAGTACATTAAAAGGATTATTCACCACGACCAAGTGGGACTTATTCCAGGGCTGCAAGGTTGGTTCAACATCTGCAAATCAATCAATGTGATACAATACATTAATAAAAGAAAGAACAAGAACCATATGATATTCTCAATAGATGCTGAAAAAGCATTTGAAAAAGTACAGCATCCCTTCCTGATCAAAACTCTTCAAAGTGTAGGGATAGAGGGCACACACCTCAATATTATCAAAGCCATCTATGAAAAACCCACCACAAGTATCATTCTCAATGGAGAAAAACTGAAAGCTTTTCCGCTAAGGTCAGAAACACGGCAGGGATGTCCATTATCACCACTGATATTCAACATAGTACTAGAAGTCCTAGCCTCAGCAATCAGAGAAAAAAAAAAAGAAATTAAAGGCATCCAAATCAGCAAAGAAGTAGTCAAAATATCACTCTTTGCAGATGGTATGATAACTATATGTGGAAAACCCAAAAGACTCCACTCCAAATCTGCTAGAACTTATACAGGAATTCAGTAAAGTGTCAGGATATAAAATCAATGCACAGAAATCAGTTGCATTTCTCTACACCAACAACAAGACAGAAGAAAGAGAAATTAAGGAGTCAATCCCATTTACAATTGCACCCAAAACTATAAGATACCTAGGAATAAACCTAACCAAAGAGGCAAAGAATCTATACTCTGAAAATTATAAAGTACTCATGAAGGAAATAGAGGAAGACACAAAGAAATGGAAAAATGTTCCATGCTCCTGGATTGGAAGAACAAATATTGTGAAAATGTCTATGCTACCTAAAGCAATCTACACATTTAAGGCAATCCCTATCAAAATCCCATCCATTTTTTTTTCAAAGAAATGGAACAAATAATCTTAAAATTTATATGGAACCGGAAAAGACCTCGAATAGCCAAAGGAATATTGAAAAAGAAAGCCAAAGTTGGTGGCATCACAATTCCAGACTTCAAGCTCTATTACAAAGCTGTCATCATCAAGACAGTATGGTACTGGCACAAAAACAGACACACAGGTCAATGGAACAAAATAGAGAGCCCAGAAATAGACCCTCAACTCTATGGTCAACTAACCTTCAACAAAGGAGGAAAGAATGTCCAGTGGAAAAAAGACAGCCTCTTCAACAAATGGTGTTGGGAAAATTGGACAGCCACATGCAGAAAAATGAAATTGGACCATTTCCCTACACCACACACGAAAATAGACTCAAAATGGATGAAGAACCTCAATGTGAGAAAGGAATCCATCAAAATCCTTGAGGAGAACACAGGCAGCAACCTCTTTGACCTCAGCCGCAGCAACTTCTTCCTGGGAACATTGCCAAAGGCAAGAGAAGCAAGGGCAAAAATGAACTATTGGGATTTCATCAAGATCAAAAGCTTTTGCACAGCAAAGGAAACAGTTAACAAAACCAAAAGACAACTGACAGAATGTGAGAAGATAATTGCAAACGACATATCAGATAAAGGGCTAGTATCCAACATCTATAAAGAGCTTAGCAAACTCAACACCCAAAGAACAAATAATCCAATCAAGAAATGGGCAGAGGACATGAACAGACATTTCTGCAAAGAAGACATCCAGATGGCCAACAGACACATGAAAAAGTGCTCCACATCACTTGGTATCAGAGAAATACAAATCAAAACCACAATGAGATACCACCTCACACCAGTCAGAATGGCTAAAATTAATAAGTCGGGGAATGACAGATGCTGGCGAGGATGCGGAGAAAGGGGAACTCTCTTACACTGTTGGTGGGAATGCAAGCTGGTGCAACCACCCTGGAAAACAGCATGGAGGTCCTCAAAAAGTTGAAAATAGAGCTACTTTATGACCCAGCCATTGCACTACTGGGTATTTACCCTAAAGATACAAACGCAGTGATCCAAAGGGGCATGTACACCCAAATGTTTATAGCAGCAATGTCCACAATAGCCAAACTATGGAAAGAACCTAGATGTCCATCAATTGATGAATGGATAAAGAAGATGTGATATATATATATATATATATATATATATATATATATATACATACACACACACACACACACACACACACACACACATATACACACACACAGTGGAATACTATGCAGCCATCAAAAGAAATGAAATCTTGCCATTTGCGACGACGTGGATGGAACTAGAGGGTATTATGCTTAGCGAAATAAGTCCATCGGAGAAAGACAACTATCATATCATCTCCCTGATATAAGGAAGTGGAGATGCAACGTGGGGGGTTTGGGGGGTAGGAAAAGAATAAATGAAACAAGATGGGATCGGGAGGGAGACAAACCATAAGAGACCCTTAATGTCACAAAACAAACTGAGGGGGGCTGCGGGGAGTTGGTCGGGAGAGGGTGGTGGGGTTATGGACATTGGGGAGGGTATGTGCTATGGTGAGTGCTGTGAAGTGTGTAAACCTGGCAATTCACAGACCTGTACCCCTGGGGATAAAAATACATTATATGTTTTTATAAAAATTAAAAATTTAATCATAAAAAAATAAAAATAAAATAAAAACCAGGATACCTGTGTGGCTCAGTCGATTAATTATCTCCCTTCACCTTGGGTCATGGTTCCAGGGTCCTATGATCAAGCCCCACATTGTGCTCTCTTCTCGGCAGGGTGCCTGCTTCTCCCTATCCCTTTGCCTGCTACTCCTCCTGATTGATGCTCACTGTCTCTCTCTCTCTGTCAAATAAATAAATAATATCTTTAAAAAAAATAAAAAGAAGAACCAGAAAAATAATAAACCACAATGAAACTTAGCTTTTATTCTTGAAATGAACAACAAATTCAATAATTCTTTAGCTAGAATGATCAAGGGGGAAAAAAGGGAATGACATGTTTTAAAAACATGGAAGGAGAGAACATCACTAGCTAATTTATAGTAATTAAAATATTTATGAGGGAAGATTATGAGCAAATTTGTACCAAGTAGATGATTTAACCAAAGTAGAAAAATTCCTAGAAAGATACAAATTATTAAAACTGATTAAAAATCAATCAGAAATCTACATAGACTTATAAAAAGTAGAGGAATTGATTAGTAATTTAAAATGTTTCAACAAATAAAAGCCTGGGCCTAGGTGGATTCACTGTGAAAATAATAAGTAAATGATACAGATTATACACAAATATGTTCAGAAAATATAGAAGCAGTAAATACTTATCATCTTAGTTCAGGCTGCCATAACAGAATACCATAGACTACATGGCTTAAACAACAAATCATAATATAACCATTATATTGAGGATTAGAATTTCCACGTGTGATGTTTAGGAGGACACAAACATTCAGTCCATAACAACATCTTATGCTATGAGTCGCATTGCTCTGGTATCAAAACCAGAAAAAGGCATCTCAGGAAACGAAAATTACAAATGAATATCAATCATGAATATAGATATAAAAATCCTTAACAAAATATTAGTGCACTGAAAATAGGAATGTATAAAAACTATTATATATTTATTACAGAATTTCCAATTATATAGGTTTATACCCACGCCCTATCCAGGAGCTTGGCACTTCCAAATTTCTCTCCTTTGACTTTGTGACATACTTTCAAAGACTAGAGTAAGAAAAGGAAAAAATGGCAACATTGCAGTATAGAAAACTAGGAAACTACCTTAAAGAAGTGATGGTGGTTAACATAATCATAGGGTTGTGTGTGTGTATGTATAACTAGACATATATATATGTATATATGTATATATAATATCTATATCATGTGCCCTCTGATATACAACAAGGTACAAATACAAGGGTATTTGAGGGCACCTGAGTGGCTCAGTTGGTTTAGCAATTGTCTTTGGCTCAGGTCATGATCCTGGAGTCCCAGGATCAAGTCCAGCATCAGGCTCCCTGCTTAGCAAGGAGTCTGCTTCTCCTTCCGAACCTCTCCCCTCTCATGCTTTCTCTCAAATAAATAAATAAATAAATAAGTAAATAAATAAATAAATCTTTAAAAGAAGGAGAAGGGGAAGGGGAAGCAGAAGGGTATTTGACATTACATAAAACACCAGGTAATAATCAGCTTTTACAGCATTTTACCTGGCTGATCACTTAGCTGGATTAGCCATTACAGGCTACCTTCTGCTACCTTAGTAACTACAGAAGTGTCAACAGGCTAACACAAAAGGTATTAATTTATATACAAGAAAACTCTATCACTACAGAGTTTTTTTTCCTAGCAGCTCTTCTCTGTGTAAGAACTCAGGCTGTATTGATCTCATGGTACTATCATCCATCATGAATCTTTTTAGATTTTTGCAGAAGTGAAGGGAAGAATAAGAGTCTTAAGACCAGCAATTACATATTTATTTAAAAAAAAATCACCTATGCCCCCAATCCATTGGCCCCATATACCTGCAATAGGGAGAGTAAAAGTTTTCTTGTTGTAAAGTGTATCCAACCCATAAAAGGAGGATACCCTTATGTGCTTGAGCACTAGAAGTATATACTAAAAATATCCTCGAAATTTTGTAAGGCTAGAGGTGCCTGGGTGGCTCAGTTAGTTAAGCATCTGCCTTTGGCTCAGATCGTGATCCCAGGGTCCTGGATTGAGTCCTGCATCAGGCTACCTGCTCTGCAGGGAGCCTGCTTCTCCCTCTCCTTCTGCCCCTCCTCCCTACTTCTGCTCTCTCTTACTCTCTCTCTCTCTCTCTCAAATAACTAAATAAATCTTTTTAAAAATTCTGTAGGATTATAAGAAAACATCCAAATAAAATGTGTTTGCTATTTCTTTGTGTCTTAGAAACATTTTATGACCAGTGTCCTAAAGGTTTCCTCTCCATACAGTTGTTTTAGCACCATCCATAGGTTCAGTTGTTTTTTGTTTGTTTGTTTAAAGATTTTGTTTATTTATTTGACAGACAGAGATCACAAGGAGGCAGAGAGGCAGGGGGAAGCAGGCTCCCTGCTGAGCAGAGAGTCCGATGCAGTGCTCGATTCCAGGACCATGGGATCATGAACCCATAGGTTGAGTTTTAACAGCTGTTTAAGGATATGCTGGTTCTTAGGTGGAGGTATTTAGCTTTTGGGAATCCCTCTGGGATTCTGTATCAAACCAACTTCATTTACGTCTTGATTATTTGTTTGTTTGTTAATCTGGCCCTGATTTCACATATCATTTTTTTTAGATTTGTATTTCCATCTTATTCTTATATTATTATTAAATTTCCACTGAAAAAAATATGTTATGCACACACAATAACAATCTGGGATATATTGTGAGATAAATATTTAGAATAATTTTGAAAGTATACTGGGTGCCTGGGTGGCTCAGTGTGTTAAGCCTCTGCCTTTGGCTCAGGTCATGATCTCAGGGTCCTGGGATCGAGCCCCACATTGGGCTCTCTGCTAAGTGGGGAGCCTGCTTCCCCCTTCTCTCTTCCTGCTTCTCTGCCTACTTGTGATCTCTCTGTCAAATAAATAAAAGCTTTAAAAACATTTTTGAAAACATAAATACCTAGCAATAAAATTGAATGAGAATTGTGAAGCAATTTGGGGGAGGGAAAGCTTTGAAGTACTTTGGCAAGAAATTAAATAAAACATAAATAAATGTAAAAACATAGCCACTTATTCAATAAGTAGAAAAGACATTATGAACAGTAATTTGTTCTTATATTGATCAATATATTGAATGAAAGACCTCTGGCTTTCCTGACAAAATAGTGATTTATCATGTTTCGATGGCTCTTATCCTCAAATCCAAGTCAAAGGTAATAATGGAAACAAGAGGATGGTTGGAGCCAAGATTGATGGAGCTGAGAAACTTACTTCAAAACAGTGAACAAACCTGAAGAGACGGAGGCAGTTGATTCTTGGCTGGGTAAAGAAAGAAACAGCAGCACAGATCAGAAGCAGGAAGGGCACCCAGGCAAGAAGGGGGTTGGTTTTGCCTCAGGGTAAAGAAGTCTGGAAGAGTTGTGGCAGAGGAGGATGGGGTTTCTTATTCAATTTGTTAGTGTCTATCTTGTTTTGTACTATTAAAAACCATGTGTGTGTTACTTTTCTAATTGTACCTCAAATATAGGTGAAAAATTCCCATAGCTTTGTGATACTTACCATTTTGCATGAGTCCAGATATTTATATATATATAGATAGGTAGATAGATAGATATAGATATAGATATAGATATATAGATAGATAGATTCAGATTACTCCTTTTTTAAAAAATGTTTTTAAAATAAACATGTAATGTATTTTTATCCCCAGGGGTACAGGTCTGTGAATTGCCAGGTTTACACACTTCACAGCACTCACCATAGCACATACCCTCCCCAATGTCCATAACCCCACCACCCTCTCCCGACCAACTCCCCGCAGCCCCCCTCAGTTTGTTTTGTGACATTAAGGGTCTCTTATGGTTTGTCTCCCTCCCGATCCCATCTTGTTTCATTTATTCTTTTCCTACCCCCCAAACCCCCCACGTTGCATCTCCACTTCCTTATATCAGGGAGATGATATGATAGTTGTCTTTCTCCGATGGACTTATTTCGCTAAGCATAATACCCTCTAGTTCCATCCACGTCGTCGCAAATGGCAAGATTTCATTTCTTTTGATGGCTGCATAGTATTCCACTGTGTGTGTGTATATGTGTGTGTGTGTGTGTGTGTGTGTGTGTGTGTGTGTGTGTGTGTATATATATATATATATATATCACATCTTCTTTATCCATTCATCAATTGATGGACATCTAGGTTCTTTCCATAGTTTGGCTATTGTGGACATTGCTGCTATAAACATTTGGGTGTACATGCCCCTTTGGATCACTGCGTTTGTATCTTTAGGGTAAATACCCAGTAGTGCAATGGCTGGGTCATAAAGTAGCTCTATTTTCAACTTTTTGAGGACCTCCATGCTGTTTTCCAGGGTGGTTGCACCAGCTTGCATTCCCACCAACAGTGTAAGAGAGTTCCCCTTTCTCCGCATCCTCGCCAGCATCTGTCATTCCCCGACTTATTAATTTTAGCCATTCTGACTGGTGTGAGGTGGTATCTCATTGTGGTTTTGATTTGTATTTCTCTGATACCAAGTGATGTGGAGCACTTTTTCATGTGTCTGTTGGCCATCTGGATGTCTTCTTTGCAGAAATGTCTGTTCATGTCCTCTGCCCATTTCTTGATTGGATTATTTGTTCTTTGGGTGTTGAGTTTGCTAAGCTCTTTATAGATGTTGGATACTAGCCCTTTATCTGATATGTCGTTTGCAATTATCTTCTCACATTCTGTCAGTTGTCTTTTGGTTTTGTTAACTGTTTCCTTTGCTGTGCAAAAGCTTTTGATCTTGATGAAATCCCAATAGTTCATTTTTGCCCTTGCTTCTCTTGCCTTTGGCAATGTTCCCAGGAAGAAGTTGCTGCGGCTGAGGTCAAAGAGGTTGCTGCCTGTGTTCTCCTCAAGGATTTTGATGGATTCCTTTCTCACATTGAGGTTCTTCATCCATTTTGAGTCTATTTTCGTGTGTGGTGTAGGGAAATGGTCCAATTTCATTTTTCTGCATGTGGCTGTCCAATTTTCCCAACACCATTTGTTGAAGAGGCTGTCTTTTTTCCACTGGACATTCTTTCCTCCTTTGTTGAAGGTTAGTTGACCATAGAGTTGAGGGTCTATTTCTGGGCTCTCTATTTTGTTCCATTGACCTGTGTGTCTGTTTTTGTGCCAGTACCATACTGTCTTGATGATGACAGCTTTGTAATAGAGCTTGAAGTCTGGAATTGTGATGCCACCAACTTTGGCTTTCTTTTTCAATATTCCTTTGGCTATTCGAGGTCTTTTCCGGTTCCATATAAATTTTAAGATTATTTGTTCCATTTCTTTGAAAAAAAAATGGATGGGATTTTGATAGGGATTGCCTTAAATGTGTAGATTGCTTTAGGTAGCATAGACATTTTCACAATATTTGTTCTTCCAATCCAGGAGCATGGAACATTTTTCCATTTCTTTGTGTCTTCCTCTATTTCCTTCATGAGTACTTTATAATTTTCAGAGTATAGATTCTTTGCCTCTTTGGTTAGGTTTATTCCTAGGTATCTTATAGTTTTGGGTGCAATTGTAAATGGGATTGACTCCTTAATTTCTCTTTCTTCTGTCTTGTTGTTGGTGTAGAGAAATGCAACTGATTTCTGTGCATTGATTTTATATCCTGACACTTTACTGAATTCCTGTATAAGTTCTAGCAGATTTGGAGTGGAGTCTTTTGGGTTTTCCACATATAGTTATCATACCATCTGCAAAGAGTGATATTTTGACTACTTCTTTGCTGATTTGGATGCCTTTAATTTCTTTTTTTTTTTCTCTGATTGCTGAGGCTAGGACTTCTAGTACTATGTTGAATATCAGTGGTGATAATGGACATCCCTGCCGTGTTTCTGACCTTAGCGGAAAAGCTTTCAGTTTTTCTCCATTGAGAATGATACTTGTGGTGGGTTTTTCATAGATGGCTTTGATAATATTGAGGTGTGTGCCCTCTATCCCTACACTTTGAAGAGTTTTGATCAGGAAGGGATGCTGTACTTTTTCAAATGCTTTTTCAGCATCTATTGAGAATATCATATGGTTCTTGTTCTTTCTTTTATTAATGTATTGTATCACATTGATTGATTTGCAGATGTTGAACCAACCTTGCAGCCCTGGAATAAGTCCCACTTGGTCGTGGTGAATAATCCTTTTAATGTACTGTTGGATCCTATTGGCTAGTATTTTGGAGGGAATTTTCGCATCTGTGTTCATCAAGGATATTGGTCTGTAATTTTCTTTTTTGATGGGATCCTTGTCTGGTTTTGGGATCAAGGTGATGCTGGCCTCATAAAATGAATTTGGAAGTTTTCTTTCCCTTTCTATTGTTTGGAACAGTTTCAGGAGAATAGGGATTAATTCTTCTTGAAATGTTTGGTAGAATTCCCCTGGGAAGCTGTCTGGCCCTGGGCTTTTGTTTGTTTAGAGATTTTTGATGACTGTTTCAATTTCCTTACTGGTTATGGGTCTGTTCAGTTTTTCTATTTCTTCCTGGTTCAGTTGTGGTACTTTATATGTCTCTAGGAATGCCTCCATTTCTTCCAGATTGTCAAATTTGTTGGCATAGAGTTGCTCATAATATGTTCCTATAATTGTTTGTATTTCTTTGGTGTTGGTTGTGATCTCTCCTCTTTCATTCATGATTTTATTTATTTGTGTCCTTTCTCTTTTCTTTTTGATAAGTCTGGCCAGGGGTTTATCAATCTTATTAATTCTTTCAAAGAACCAGCTCCTATTTCATTGTTTTGTTCTATTGTTTATTTATTTTTTTGTTGTTGTTGTTTCTACTTCATTGATTTCTGCTCTGAGCTTTATGGTTTCTCTTCTCCTGCTGGGTTTAGGCTTTCTTTCTTGTTCTTTCTCCAGCTCCTTTAGGTGTAGGGTTAGGTTGTGTATTTGAGACCTTTCTTGTTTCTTGAGAAAGCTTGTATTGCTATTATGTTTTCCTCTCAGGACCGCCTTTGCTGTGTCCCACAGATTTTGAACCGTTGTGATTTCATTATCATTTGTTTCCATGAATTTTTTCAATTCTTCTTTAATATCCTGGTTGACCCATTCATTCTTTAGAAGGATGCTGTTTAGTCTCCATGTATTTGGGTTCTTTCCAAATTTTCTCTTGTGATTGAGTTCTAGCTTCAGAGCATTGTGGTCTGAAAATATGCAGGGAATGATCCCAATCCTTTGATACTGATTAAGACCTGATTTATGACCCAGGATGTGATCTATTCTGGAGAATGTTCCATGTGCACTGGAGAAGAATGTGTATTCTGTTGCTTTGGGATGGAATGTTCTGAATATATCTGTGATGTCCATCTGGTCCAGTGTGTCATTTAAGGCCTTTATTTCCTTGTTGATCTTTTGCTTGAATGATCTGTCCATTTCAGTGAGGGGAGTGTTAAAGTCCCCTACTATTATTGTATCATTCTCGATGTGTTTCTTTGATTTTGTTATTAATTGGTTTATATAGTTGGCTGCTCCCATGTTAGGGGCATAGGTATTTAAAATTGTTAGATCTTCTTGTTGTACAGACCCTTTGAGTATGATATAGTGTTCTTCCCCATCTCTTGTTATAGTCTTTGGCTTAAAATCAAATTGATCTGATATAAGGATTGCCACCCCAGCTTTCTTTTGATGTCCATTAGCATAGTAAATTGTTTTCCACCCCCTCACTTTAAATCTGGAGGTGTCTTCGGGTCTAAAGTGAATTTCTTGTAGGCGGCATATTGATGGATTTTGGTTTTTTATCCATTCTGATACCCTGTGTCTTTTGATTGGGGCGTTTAGCCCATTTACATTTAGGGTAACTATTGAGAGATATGTGTTTAGTGCCATTGTATTGCCTGTAACGAGACTGTTACTGTATATTGTCTCTGTTCCTTTCTGATCTATTACTTTTAGGGTCTCTCTTTGCTTAGAGGACCCCTTTCAATATTTCCTATAGAGCTGGTTTGGTGTTTGCAAATTCTTTCAGTTTTTGTTTGTCCTGGAAGCTTTTTATCTCTCCTTCTATTTTCAATGATAGCCTAGCTGGATATAGTATACTTGGCTGCATGTTTTTCTCATTTAGTGCTCTGAATATATCATGCCAGTTCTTTCTGGCCTGCCAGGTCTCTGTGGATAAGTCTGCTGCCAATCTAATATTTTTATCATTGTATGTTACAGACTTTTCCCGGGCTGCTTTCAGGATTTTCTCTTTGTCACTAAGACTTGTAAATTTTACTATTAGGTGACGGGATGTGGACCTATTCTTATTGATTTTGAGGGGGGCTCTCTGCACCTCCTGGATTTTGATGCTTGTTCCCTTTGCCATATTAGGGAAATTCTCTACAATAATTCTCTCCAATATACCTTCTGCTCCCCTCTCTCTTTCTTCTTCTTCTGGAATCCCAATTATTCTAATGTTGTTTCGTCTTATGGTGTCACTTATCTCTCGAATTCTCCCCTCGTGGTCCAGTATTTGTTTGTCTCTCTTTTGCTCAGCTTCTTTATTCTCTGTCATTTGGTCTTCTATATCACTAATTCTTTCTTCTGCCTCATTTATCCTAGCATTAAAAGCCTCCATTTTTTATTGCACCTCATTAATAGCTTTTTCAATTTCAACTTGGTTAGATTTTAGTTCTTTTATTTCTCCAGAAAGGGCTTTTTCTCTCCAGAGAGGGTTTCTCTAATATCTTCCATGCCTTTTTCGAGCCCAGCTAGAATCTTGAGAATCATCATTCTGAACTCTAGTTCTGACATATTACCAATGTCCGTATTGATTAGGTCCCTAGCCTTCGGTACTGCCTCTTGTTCTTTTTTTTGTGGTGAGTTTTTCCGCCTTGTCATTTTGTCCAGATAAGAATATATGAAGGGGCAAATAAAATACTAAAAGTGTGGCAAAGACCTCAGGAAAATGCACTTGAACCAAATCAGAAGGGACCCCAAATCTTGGGGTGGAGAAAGGGGATAAAAAGAAGTTCAGAAAAAAAAAAAATAAAGAAGGAAAACAAATTTTAAAAAATATAAAAAAGAAAAAATATATATTAGACTGGAGACTAAAACAGGGTCACCCACTTAATTTGGGGACTATTTTGGTTTCTTAGAAGAAACTACCTCCCAAAATTTTAAAGAATGAAAACGTATATAAGGGTAAACACCATGGAGGGATGGAATATGCCTTTAAATATGATAAAAAA
>PISX010033759.1:0-14742 GCA_004024625.1 Mellivora capensis | reverse complement strand
GAAGGAAAACTTCCAGACTCTTTTTATGAAGCCAGCATTACCCTGATCCCCAAACCAGGCAAAGACCACACCAAAAAGGAGAATTTCAGACCAATATCACTGATGAATATGGATGCTAAGATTCTCAACAAGATCCTAGCAAACAGGATCCAACAGCACATTAAAACGATCATCCACCATGACCAGGTGGGATTCATCCTTGGGTTACAAGGATGGTTCAACATTCGCAAATCAATCAATGTAATAGAACAAATCAATAAGAGAAGAGAGAAGAACCACATGGTCCTCTCAATTGATGCAGAAAAAGCATTTGACAAAATCCAGCATCCGTTCCTGATTAAAACGCTTCAAAGTATAGGGATAGAGGGAACATTTCTGAACTTCATAAAATCTATCTATGAAAGACCCACAGCATATGCATGATTTCATTTGACCCTCAGAAAAATTCTGCGTGGTAGGCTTGAAAAATGTTCTTATTCTTAACTTAATAGGAAAGAACTGAAGCTCAGATGGGTTATGTGTCTCACTCAAGGTCATACAGCTTATAAGTGTTGGAACTGGCCCCAGTAACTGGGGCTTTCTTTTGTTTCCTGAGGTTTGATATTTTGTTTCGTTTTTAAAAGTTTGGACAGAATGGGATCCTTTTTCTTGATAAGCTGTTAGGTACTGTGTGGACACTAAAGAAGGAGTGAGAAGCTTGCTGTTACATGGGTTAGCATGCATAAGGCAGACGCCGTACATTTCCGCACTCATCTGAACAGCATAGGATCGATCTTGGATTATTTGATGTGTGGTGATCTTCTCTGACCAGACTGTGAGTACCCAGAGACAGGGATGAATCCTAGTGCAGAGACGTCTGTTAGAGGCTTTGGTAAATAATGGGTGATCAATAGGACCAGAGGAAAGTGGTGGTGTGATGTCCCCTGAGAGGGATGCGAAAGCCAGGCAGTGCCTGCAGACGGTCAGCACCTGGCGGCTCTGTGATTCTCACAACTCTGCTCATCGTCAGCCAGTGCTACCAGGCGTAGCATGTGTGGCTGCCATCCCAGATGCCCTGGTTGGGAGACAGGAAGGAGTGAAATGGCCTGGTGGCATGCTGGAGTCTGTCCTGTGTTTGAGGAATTCTCGGCTGTGGGCAGTTTCACTCTTGAGCCTCCATTTCTTCACCACGAGGCCCTCCGAATCCCAGGCTCACAAAGCCTGCCTTCGATGATGGTGTGAAAGGCTGAGGAAAGTAAAATGTGCTGCTCCCCTTGCCCAGGGCCCAGCACCGACGGGTGCCCAAATGCTGTGCCCCACGCGGAGAGCCCTTGTCATGGCACTGCTCACAAGGGTGCTGTTTATCTCCTTATGCCAGTGCTGGGCACCGAATTCCCCTCTGTGATTGTCACGGGATGCACGCAGCACAAATGTTCCTTTGTAAGCGTACCTGGAGGAACCTTTTAACTTGAAATTTTACGAAGACAGTAAAAATAAGTGGGAAACAACTAGGTCGACATAATGGAAAGAATGATCTTGAATTTGCTTAAACTTCTACATACCTGGAGATTCAGCAGAGTGATGATAAAAGTCCCATTCATTTTTTTTTTTCTTCCCAAGGAACTGGTTAAAAGCCCCAGCCAGTATGCTTAAGAGTGTGGTCTCTAGATTGCTCTGAGACATTCCGCCTACCTCTGGATCCATCCCTGCTGTTCTTTGCTAGGATTTAAGTCTTTTCTGTTTCAGGCCTTCGGCCTCCTTACTCTCAAGTCAGGCACTCACTCCAAGATTCTTTTCATTATGGTCTTCATTAATTACATTGGGAAGGGGCCTTTGGCTCTCCAGTGTGTTGTGCAGAATGTTAGCTGCCTGCTTCGCTCATGACCACTAGCCTAGGAATGTAGTGTTGACTCCGGTTGAGGCTCCGCCCTCAAACAGAAGCACTTGGGGCCAGAGCCTGTATTCTTCACCAGGCAGAGAAAGGTGTTTCCTCAGTGGGAAGTCCAGGTGCAAACAGACCTCGCCCTCCCATGCCTCAGCACAGCCGGGCAGCCACGACACTCCTCTGTAAACCACAGGACAGCCAGCTCCTGAAACGGCCCCTCAGGTCCGGGCTGCAGATCCGGATTGTGCCGCCCACCCCTCTGTGGTCACTGTGGCTGAGTCAGTACACACTGATTGCCCACCCTGTTTGGACCTTGGTGGGAACGGTGTGCGGAGTGCTGGCGTATAGGCCTCTGCAAGTATAAGGCTGGGGTGGCAAGGGGGTGGGTCATGGGAGCACCCAACTCCTGAGAGCAGAGCCTTCGGCCCTCTCTGTTCTGTGCGAGGGCTTCAGCTTGGGGCCCTGGGTTGAACTCCCCCACAGGAATGTGCTGGGGATTACTGGTTAATGCCGGTAAAGCACTTGGGCTATAAATGTCAAGTTTAGTGTTAATAAACAGGGGGATTAGGTTCATTTATGCAAAAAGGAACCCCTTTCACAATGGATGTTGCAGAGAAGACTTGACTTTTAGCAACAAAAACAAACAGTCCTCTGTAAACCCCGCTTCCTGGAGCCCGAGGCCTCTGTCTGAGCTCCCACCCTGACATCCCCCTGGCTTTCTCTCTCTCACTGGAAACTCCGCTCTGCTGCCGAGCTGATTGCCTAATTGTGTTGGTGCACTTGATGTCTTCTGACATGAAAGTGTCTTGGGAAAGTGTTGAAAGAAGAGCAAACAAGGCAGAGCTCACAGGGCCATGTGGAGAGGCCCCCACGCTTTGTGACACCAAGTGGAAGAGGTGTTATTCCTCAGAAGTTCGCATACTTTAGAGCTAATGGTCTTCTCTTCTTCCTGTTTTGTATACAACAAAACCGGAGCACAACAATTTCAACAAAACCGAAGTAGAAGGATTTGCTCAGAGCTCATTCTCTCCAAGAAGCTTCTTTAATAATGAGTTTTTCTCAGCTCAGTTCTCCTGAGAAAATCCTTCAGCACACGTGTACTCAGCCATCCAGGTTGAGGTTTTTACTAACGGGATAGTAAGGGGAAGAATCCTTGTAGGCCGCTTGGCCAGGAATGGGCTGGGTGTTGGATAAAGCGGTCCTGGTCAGGTATGTGTCCTCCCGTTTCGCAGACGAGGCTGCTGGGCTCAGAGGGGCTGGTCTAGATGTCGGAGCTTACGTGCCTCTCACTGTGTCTCCTAAAGACAGGAGTTACACTCTTCGTTTTTATTTTGTGTTAAGTCCCATAGCACCTAGTATAGACCCATAGCCCTGTAGTTCTGAAATCTGAACATCTCTGAAAAATGGAAGGTTCCATCATTGTCCATTTGGCAAAAAACTTGACCAAACTCCCATGGGAGCCAAGTGACCTCAACTGACATGAGGGTAGGTGTAGTCTTCATTTAACTCACTTAGAGTGACCATTTATAGGATTCATGGCACAAATGGGTTGACTTGTGGGGTCCTTCATGTGCAGTGCTGTTAGGTACAGTATAGACACAAATGACCTTTCGAGAATCTGAAACATTCCGAACTCCGAAATGCACTTGGCCCTGAGGTTGCAGCGAGGGACTGTGGCCTCCAGCAAGCACGGGCTACACCCGGTCGCTCCATGAGCGGGAGACCCTAACACAGTGATTGTCCTATGCTATGTGCACCTGTAGCAAGGGGGTCATAGTAGCCAGGCTCCCTGTCCAGAGTCTCTGTTAGGCACCCCCATGTGGTGGTGAGAGGAAGGGCCGGCAAAGAAAGGAAGAGAGGAGGTGCCTTGTGCTGACAGCCACATGATAAAGAGTGTCCACGGTCATTGCTGCGGGAGGACAGAGCTGGGCTGTTCACGAGCGTGGGTCCCTAAAGAGGGGATAGGCCCTGATTAGGCCAGAGGAGAAAGTGGGGCTGGAGGGGGTCAGGGGTTCAGAAGCTGCGATGGGAATATCTAGACCTAGGACATGATGAACAGTCCTGGACAGGAAGGGGCAGATTCTGGAGGCCTTGACTGCCCAGCAGGTGAGGATGGACCCAGTTCTGCAGCCATAGAAACTACAGCAGAATTCTGATCCAAGAAATAATCTGCTCAATATAGTGCTTTGCTGAGACTTTTTGGATGGTAGCCCCCAGAATGAGTTAGATCCTCATCCCCAGGCTTCCCTTGTCCCGTAAGCCACGTTTCCTTTCCTGAAATGAATTTGGAGAACCGCCAACACTCACACTATTCGTAATTCTTTAGTTACGATATTTGGTATTTAGTTATAAATTATATTTATGTAAGTTGTATTTACTTAAGAGTATTTGGTATTTTGTTTAGTTATTACTCACAACCTTGCTATGAGATAGATACTATTATTGTCCCCGTTTTGTAGATGGTGACACTGAGGCTCAGAGAAGTTAAGAGGTTAGGTTAATTGCCCCAGGCCCCACGTGCCGTGAGGACGGTGATGAGGAGGACCCAGCCAGCACGGTTCCTGCACCTGTATTTTAATTACTACCCTCTGCCCTCACCTGTTCTTCCACATAGCCCAGTAATGAGACTTTTTAAAAATCAGCGCTGCATCCTGGGTATGGAGTGACGCCGCGGCTCTAACAGTGTCAGCGAGCTCTCTGTTCTTGCCCTGGAGAATGGGACGGCGGGGGAAAGGGGCGCCCAAGGGCAGGTGGTGACCAGGACGCTTTAGACAAATGTGCGGCCGGGGGCAGGACATGAGGTCCTGAAGTTTGCGACCCAGTCCGTAAGAAATGTAAGTTGGTATCTTCAAGGAGACCTGTTCCCTCAGTGGCAGCCTTGCGGGTAGTAGCCACATCCCTGTTTCCGTCTCTCCCGTCCACTCTCGGGCTGCTCTTCCCTCGTCTGCTCACCTACTCCTGGAATAATCTCCGAGGGGCAGAACCAAGTTCACTCAAAACTGAGGAAAGCTAAGACGATCCATTAAGAAAGGCTACATCGGTTTTCGTCCTTTAATCCTTTGACTCTGAAAAATCTGCAGCTTCCCTTAAATCATTCTGTTTTGTCTTCTGCCATTTTCGCCCTGATTATTTTAGAAATGAATCTTGGGCTTTTCTTAAACATACGTTTCGGGGAAGAAACTTGCTTTCTTTCCATGGTCACGGAACACTTGATGGAGGTTGGAGCACCCTTGCATTTTCCCGGGAGGTCACTCTTGGACTCCCTGCACCCCCTCTGCCTTGTCAGCGATGTAAGTTCTGCTCTTCCCGTAAGTCCCGTGCTCTCTTGTCCTTGGCCTCCGTGTTCTAGGTGGGTTTAATTACCTAATTCGCATGTGCCAAGATGAGCTATAACCTTTGTTGAGAGATCCCTTAGGGATTTCTGGGGTGGGAGAAAGCACAGCAGTACCACACGGTGATGGAATGTCCCGACTGTCATGGCAGGGTGGCCGCAGGCTTCATCCTCCCGGCGGCCACGTCGTTCCCGGTCCTGAGCTCTGGGCTTCCTCATCCTCCTGGTGAGGGGCCAAAAATGGGAGCCAGTTTCCTCGTTCTTCCTCAGTTCCCTGTGGACTATGATGGCAATATTTTGCAAAGGGACAAAAGAATCTTTGCTGAAACTTCTGAAGTCTTTAATCACTCGTTTCTTTTTCTTCTTAAACCCCGAACTCTTGCCAAGCTTCTCTGTCCTTCCTGAATTCTCTGTTACTTCCACTTCCCCTCGTTTCATCTGCTGCTCCTTCTCTTTGTTCCCCAAGGGAGAGGAAGCCAACTTGAATTTTAGAAGCAAAGCAAATAACAATGTGGGGAAAACAGAAACAGTGCTGTGGCCACTGCTGAGCGGGGACAGATGGTTGAGAACCTTTGTAGACCAGGAAAAAACAAACAAACAACAACTTTTCTTTCCTCTCCCATTCTCAAAAAAAAGTTAGTTATTTCTAAAGTTCAGCTGGATTATTGGGTTTACTCGGACCTTTTTTAACTCATTAATTCTGTGTGTGCGTATGTGTGTGTATTTCTTTTTGTTGAAGGAGAGATAACACCTCAAGACTCAGTTAACCTGGGAGCGTTGGTTCCTTGTAAAGCAACAGCTCTTCTGGGGTCTGTTTATACCATATATTCTCTTGGTGTCTTAGCCTAGTGTGCTGTAGACTGGGTGTCTTAAGCAGCAGACATCTGTTTCTTCTGGTTCTGGAAGCTGGAAGTCCAAGATCAAGGTGCTGGCAGATTTGGTTCCTGGTGAGAGCTGGATCCCTGGATTGTAGAGAGTTTCCTTCTCACGGTGTGCCCACATGGCTTTCCTGGCGTGTGTGAGTGGGTAGAGAGAGAAAAAGCTCTGGTGTCTCTTCTTCTACTTATAAGGTTGCTAATCCCACCGTGGGGTTTACTCTCATGACCTCATCTAAACCTAACTCCCTTCCAGAGCCCCACCTCCAAATACCATCACCCTGGGTTTAGGGCTTCCACATATGATCTTCTGGAAGGGTAGGGGGGACATGAACATTCAGTCCATAACGCTCAACTTCTTCTTCCCAGAGGATGGACTCTTCCTTACAAACAAAACCAGTGAGCAGTGTCTCTTTCCTACTCAACTCCTGACCAGCTAAGGAGAGGAGCAGATGAGTTTGGAGGCCAGAGCTGGAATGCTGGGAATGTCCATGATGTCCTTCCAAGAAACATTCCTCTACAGCAGGGCCAAGGACCCAAGGGAACATCTCTTTCCGTTATGAAGGAGCTGGGGCCCATTCCTGTGTTCCATTTTCCCATGGTTTTATTAGTAAACTGGAAGTGAGATGTTAAGCCCATGATGCCATAGAAACTGACAGATGATGTGCTGCTAAGTGACGTCCAGGACAAGCAAGAGATGATACTGGTGAGGAGATGGCAACAACAGGGAACAAAAGCGCATCCTCCTTTCTGTCTGGGATTAGGCAGGTGTGAGGATCCCCAGGTCCATGCATAGATGCCATGCAGACTCCAAAGCCTCAGTGGGTATAGACTCTTGCAGAGAACAATACCCAACTCCACTTTCAAAAGTGAACCAAAGAAGGGGACAGACATGGCCTCCCAGCTATGGTTCCCCCCAGGATAGAGGTGACAGGGGCTGGGTAATAGTTGACAGCCATAGGTTCGGTTACGGCTCTGATGTTTGCCAGCTCTGGGAACTTGATCAAATCATGTCAACTCTTGACCTCAGTTTCTCCATCTTTAACATGAGGGTCATAATAGCACGGGTCTCACAGGGCTGCTGCGAGGATCCCCTATGCAGCAGGCGCAGTGCCTGGCATATAATAGGGCCTTCAGTCAGTTTGGGGTGTTCTTACTATTGTCACATGCAACTGGCCTCTCTGTTGAGTTTAGGACGTGTTACAATTCCTAGGACACTGAGGAGGCTCTCAGGAGAGAGGTGAGGAACACAGACTCTGGAACCAGCTTGCTTTGGTTTGAATCCCAGCTCTGCCACTTACAAGCTCTATGACCTTGAACAATTAACTGACATCTCTGGGCCTCACCCTTCTCATCTGAGAAATGAGTATACAGGGATAATATACCTTACAGGGTGATGGGGCGAGAATATATAGGAAGCAGGAGTTGGCAGACGATGGCCCACAAGCCCAAACACCACCTGTTTTCGTAAATAAAGTTTTGGTGGCACACAGCCATGCTCACTCATTCACTTATTATGTGTGGCTGCTTTTCTGTTACAACAGCAGACATGAGTAGTTGTGGCAGTGCCTGTCTGGTCTACAGATCCTAAATTATTCACTGCCTGGCCCTTTACAGAAGAGGTTTGCTGACCTCTGGCTGTAAAAGGTTTTGACAATGCCTGGCACAGAGTAAAGGCTAGAAGACTGTTTGCTATTGTCACTACTATTGACCATTTACTGTTTGTGGTTGCTAGGCTCTCCCATGCATCTGGCACACATAGCTTGTGATCATCCCCTTCTTGTTGAGGACCTGGGGTTTAAAGCACTCAAGTGACCTGCCCAACAAAGGCCAGGCCTAAAGTCTAGTTCAGGGCTCACTTGGGTGTTGGCTTGGAATCAGAGACACCTGCTTTGCCTTCCCTGTGATTCCTCAAGGACAGGGCTGTGTCTGTCCGTCCCTGTTTCCACTCTTCCCTCTAATCCAGGCCCCCACAGCGCACCGCACAGAGCCTGGCTTCAGGGTCGCCTGTGGAACGCATGCCTGCTGCCCCCACCTGCCCAGCTCCCAGCACTGAGCTCTCCATGTGGGACAGCTTCAGCGCCTGACTGCTGCAATCAGGAGGGCTTGGCTTGTTACTGTGCCGAAAACTCCTCTGCTTTTGCACGGAACATGGGATCTGGGAAGGCACCGCCCAAGATCCTCTCTGTTTTGGGACCTTTAGTCAGAACCATGGATGTGGCTGATGATAACTGATCTCAGGGTGGTTCACTGAGCATGTTTACCTCCATTAACTCACCTGATCCTCATGGCAAGGGGCGAAGTGGGTGATGGTGTGCCCATGAGTTAAGCTGAGAGAGCCTGACCCCTTACCCAAGGCCATGTGTTAAATGGCTAAGTCAGACATGGCATCCTGGTCTTCAGCTCCATCCAGCTATTCTCCCTCCCCCAGGCGGCCTCCAGTGGTGGTGCCAACACCATACCCCCAGGCACTCATTCCATCGTCTACTGAGTCATTGTCCCACACTTCTTTGTGCTTTAGGAGTTTGTTCCACTCTCAGTGGAGATGAAAAGAAGCTACGCAGAAAAATAATGAATTTGTAATCTTTGGTCTTGATGGTGTCTTCAGCCCTACCATTCTCGGCTGGCTTTTCTGACCTTGTAGGTTTGTTGGAAGAGAATCCATCCCACCCACCAAAGTGACTTCTACTGTGAACTGTCCTTACAACTTCCTGTGTGAAGCAGAAGGAGGGACAGTTTGTTCTGAGACAGCTCAGCCCTTCTCTAGAATAGCTCTGTCCCTCTGGAAAGCCCCAAGTTGGATGTATGTGCATGTGTGTCTGTGAATGCTCCTTGATCATGCAATTTCTGCCTCATCAATATCTGGGGAGAAGAAAACCATTCCTGAAAGTTTCTGAAGAGTGCAGGAAGAAATGCAGTACGTTTCCAGTCACGATGAGGCCATGGGGATAAAGGGGAGGGAGATCAAGTCACCAGCAGAAAATGTGGTACATTTGACCTGTTTCTTGGGGACTGCAGTTCAGCCTAGGATGGGGTGGTCGACGACTGGTCAGAACAGCATCCAGGTTGCAACTGCGACGGTATGAAATGGCTTGGATGAACCATGCCGGAACCTTCCTCATGAGAAACAGGTGCTACAGGGAGAGAAGCCACTCCTGCAGATTTCCAGCAGAGCTTTCCAAAGCAGGGAGGTTGAGGTAGTTCAGCAAGGGCACTGGGAAGCCAGATGTCCGGGGGTTGACGCAGAGGGACCTGCCACAGCCACTGAGTTCCCCGTCACTGACCTTCCTGGCTCGGCAAAGTCCTTCTAGACATCGCCATTGCAAGTGTCACCAAACTCAGCCTCAGTCCCCTGTGAGTGTATATCCATAACTTCTGGTGGGTAGAACAAGAAATTGCGTTATAACCAAAATGCTCTTGGTTTTGTGTCTCTCTTGGACAAATAATCAGAAACAGCTGCCCTGCAGCTCTGCAGGAAATGGAATCTTCCTAGCCTCCATGAAGTGAAAACAATTCGGGAATCAGAACGGAACAAGGGCCAAGGTGAGAGGTGGGGCTCAGAGCAGACTCCTGGCACCCCCTTTGGATTGACCCCAAGTCACTTCCTTTGCCTGGCCTCTGGTTTCTGCATCTCTTCAACGGGGCTAATGAAACCCGTTTTCTCCTGCAACTCCACACCCCATGAAAATTCATTCTGTCGTCTACAGCAGGCTGAGGCAAAGCGGCCTGCCACATAAAACAGCTTGAATCTTTGAGCACGGTGCATGGAGGTTGTTTAATGAGTGAAGCTGCGTAGCCTACTCCATGTTTGTCCTGCCATTAAAATTTTTATTGTTATTTCTGAAGTATCCACTGGAGTTCAGAAAAACTCCGCACACCACTAAATCGAGGGAGCTCAGCTCCTGCCGCAGTTCAAATGAGCACTGTAACCCCAATTAATCATGATTTTTTTCCACCAGAGACGGCTGCTTGCATGAATGTATTATCTGCTGGGGAGCGCTTACGGGGCCTGCTCCCAGTGTGTAAATATTCTGTCTGCCTAAAAAAGAAAGTCCAAAAAAGGGCTGGTTTATCCAGAATGGCCTCTGTGATCTGGCCACAGTCAAGGGCCTCTTCAAATCATCAGCTCTGATATTATACACAAACATTTGGGTCTCCAGGATAATCTGGAAAGAGGATGCAAGAGGAGGGGAGGGCAGAGAGCTGAGTGGGAGGTGCGGGGCTGGGGGCAGGACAGAGAAGACCAGAAAGCTGAGAGCTGAGGCTGGGAAGCCATGAAGCAGGGTTGAAGGCTTCTTCCATGATTCGTGGCTTGTCCCGACAGCCAGCCTTTCCTGTCCATCGGGAAGCAGGGACAAGAGTGACGAGCTTTGAATGTCAAGGTTGTCTCCGTAGGTGGTAGAGGCCTGCTTTGCCCGGGAGATTATTCGGTTCTACTGAGAGCAAACGCCAGACTGGATCATGGTATTTGTACATGGACAGCTATATGTTTTATATACAGAACTGGGAGTCAAGCCCCTTCTGTCCTCTTTATAAGCTTCTACTCCTTCCCACTAATTTTTTTTTTTTTTACCTCCCAAGATCTTTTGGGGTCCTGCGGAGGCCTTTTTCGTCATCACTTAGAGGGTGTCCCTTAGCTTGGATTACACTACTTTTTACCCTCCCTGTACATTCAAACTAACCTGCAAACTTGGATGACATACTCACCCCCCACCCTCCCATAGAGGAATACCACTTATTTTATTCTCTACTCTTTCTGTGACCACGGGAAGGGAGGAGAGCATTTCTATGCCACATCCCTAGAGCGGAAGGTGTGGGAGGAACACTTTCCACTTCTCCCTATCTCCTCATGCCCTTGACCCCAGGGGAGGTGACGTAACTTGTCTGATTCATGAGTTTGGCCTAGCCCCTTCTGGGACTCTCTTTTGACTCTACTTGTCCCCAAAGAAGAAGTCACCAAGTTGCTGGGGCTGGCTCTGGCCCTGTGGGGAAATCCTACAATGGCCCCCCTTTTGGGTTGGGTGAGTAGCTTTAACTCGGAGTGAAGTGTCAGGCTGTCCTCCATAACCACCCATCTAAGCCACATTCTCCAATTTAGAATTTGTTCGTAATGAAGCTTTTAGCTTGATTTCAGTCTGTGTGTCTCCTATATCTTATTCCTTAATTGGTTCTGAACTTGCAAGAGGGAAGAAAGGACGATTAGTTTTTGGCCACAACCCAAAGCCCCAGAACTCCTCCTCGATCACTGATTATAGAAGGCTCTCTGAGCAGCTCTGGGTATAATGGAGGCAAGACAACATCTGTGGACCCTTTTCTCCCTCCAGAGAACTATTTAGAATTCATAAGAACCCAAGTCTAGGGCTCCTGCTTTTGAGAATGTCTGCCATAGAAATGTTAGAATTTTCCCCTTTCTTTATCTCTGAAAGAACAATGCTCACCTAAGAGGGCATCAAGGAGTAAATGAAATGGTGCACACTCAAACATTCTAGGTCATCAATAAATGCCTGCCCCTCCTTGGTTGTCTCCATCCCAGTTAAATAGTGCTTGTTGTCAGAAAGTTCATCACGAGGTCCAAAACTTGCCTGTCTTGTTACAATTGAAGGCCATTTCTTCTGTCTCATTGAGAGCGATTTATAAGCTACAAATGATGAGAAAACCTCACATCCCGTACACCTGATTTAGGGGACTGTTTGAGAGAAAGAACCTCTGAACCAATAGAGAGAAGCATGCCAAGAGGGAGAAGGGACAGCCAGGGCATCCGGGGAAGGGGGGTTTCGTCTGAAGGAGTTTGACCCATAGACAGACAGTCGTGAGTCTTCGGGTATCCATTGGCTTTCCTCATCTGGGCACTCCTGAGTCTCCTGTGCCTTATTTAAAGGAAAGACTGACAAGGTCTGGGAAAAGTTGCTGGAGGTATCCTATGTTAGTGTATAGCTTTCTCTCCCACAACTTGAGACACAAAATTGTCTTTATTTTTCTGGAACTTTACCATATGTGTCAGTACTATGTGCACAACCTAGACAGTTGCTCACAGACTGGCAGGGAGGAGAGTATCAATACAGAAGAGAGTCTTAAAGCAACCCAGAACTCTTCTCAAGTTTTTTTTTTTTTTAAGATTTTATTTATTTATTTGACAGAGAGATAGAGCCAGAGAGCACAAGTGGAGTGCATGGCAAAGAGGGAGAAGCTGGTTCCCCACTGAGCAGGGAGCCCGATGTGGGACTCGATCCCAGCACCCTGGGATCATGACCTGAGCCGAAGGCAGACGCTTCATGGACTGAGCCACCCAGGTGCCTCCTTCTCAAGCTTCTTGAGGACAGGGCCTGCATCTTACTTATCTTGGTACCCCTGATTGTCAAGAGCAGCCTTTTGCTTTGTTTCTTTCTCACAGAGGAATAGGCTCCTTTTTAATTTTAGTTCTGGAGGTGTACTCTGTGCCCCTGAGTTTTCTAGTCGTAAGGATTGGAGGTGCGGGGGCTCACCAGGCAGCTTCAGGAATGGGTGGCTTTCTGTTGCTCTTGTGTCTTTTCCCCCCAGGCTGCAGTAAACTGACGCAGGCATGCATTGCCTCTCATCCTGTGCTAATGATGGTTCAGGGCCCAGGTTTCCTCTACAGCTCAACTTTTCTCTGCCTGACTGTTAACATCTACCTCAGAGGATGAGGGTGAAGAGAAAATCCAGTCCAAGTGCTCCATTTTGTTATTTGGGTTGTTGTGGGATCGGGGTTGATGTCAGCTCTGCCGACTCATCACAATCTCTGGGGAAGGGAGAAGATGCCTGTTGAGTAAGTTCCTCAGGAGATTCTGATATGGCCTACTCCCCATGTTGTGGACTGCAGATTCCTTTCCACCATCACGAGAAAGATCTTGTGTTATCCCTCTCTCCTCTTTTCATGTTGGCTGGTGATTGAGGAATGGCCTCTCTGAGACTCATCCCAAAGGTCTTGTAAATGAAGAGACAAAGCTTAGCTGGATACTTTCCTGAAGAATGAATGCTTTGAGGTGAAACTCAGGAGCAGCAGCCTTGAATGAAAGCAGCCATGACTCCCCCAGATCTAAAGGTGCTTTGGCTGTGGAAAAGTAGTCGCTGCGGTCACAGAGAACTTGGACGCCTTCCCTGGCTTCACAGCTGACTTGCTATGTGACCTTGGGCAAGTCAGATTTCCTCTCTCCGCCATCTGTAAAATGAGGATAAAGATGCTTGCTACCTACTGGTTTTACTGAGGTACTGAGAGTGTATGAAGATGGCAGAACCAAGAGCTCACGTTCTGCCATAGGAACAAAGCCCTGTTCTGAGGACACCACCAGTCCCTGGATGATGTCTCCCCTGAGAACCTGGGCAGGGCTTGCAGACTGTCCTGGGGTCATCCTGCGGTGTGGGAGGCAGGCTCTCCCTCCGGGCCTACTACTGAATGCCCTTGCCTCTTGACACCAGCAGAGAAGTAGGGATGTCTGAGCTGTGAGGCGGTGGTGGGTACAGATGGTCTCTGGCTGAACGAGAGGGAAGTGCCAATCAAAGAAGGTCGGCCTCCTCAATTAGAACTCGGAGCAGATGGGTCTGAGGCATCTGGGAGGGGCGCTTCCCAGTTTACTAAGTCTGTGAGAGTGAGCTGGTGGCCTTCAGAGAACCAGAGAGGTCACCTAGTTCATTTCCTTTCTTCGAGGAAGGGCATTTTTAGGATAAATCTGACAGATGAGTGTCCTCATTCAACAGATAGTTAATGGCTTTCCTGTGACTGGAGCCGTATGGTAGGCCCTGTGGATGTAATACTAAACAAGATAGGCCTGACCCTGACCTCACCTCACACATGTTAACAATCACACCCACTGCTCCCTGCCCCTTGCCTAGGGTTTTGGGTGGGGCGGGAGGAGGACAGTCACAAATGCAGATTCCTGGATCCTGCCCAGAACTACTGGGTCAGACTATGAGGGGTAGATCCCAGGAACCTACATTTCTTTTTTTTATTTTTTATTTCTTTAAATTTCTTTTCAGTGTAACAGTATTCATTGTTTTTGCACCACACCCAGTGCTCCATGCAATATGTGCCCTCCTTAATACCCACCACCTGGCTCCCCTAACCTCCCACCCGCACCCCGGCCCCTTCAAAACCCCTCAGGTTGTTTTTCAGAGTCCATAGTCTCTCATGGTTCACCTCCCCTTCCAATTTCCCTCAAATCCCTTCTCCTCCCCCATCTCCCCATGTCCTCCATGTTATTTGTTATGCTCCACAAATAAGTGAAACCATATGATAATTGACTACATTTCTTTTTTTTTTTTTTAAAGATTTTATTTATTTATTTGACAGAGATCACAAGTAGGCAGAGAGGCAGGCAGAGAGAGAGGAGGAAGCAGGCTCCCCTGCAAAGAGCCCGATGCGGGGGCCCCTATCCCAGGACCCTGGGATCATGACCTGAGCCGAAGGCAGAGGATTTAACCCACCCAGCCACCCAGGCGCCCCGACTACATTTCTTTTTTTTTTTTTTTAAATTTTTATTTTTTATAAACATTTTTATCCCCAGAGGTACATGTCTGTGAATTGCCAGGTTTACACACTTCACAGCACTAATCATAGCACATACCCTCCCCAATGTCCATTACCCCACCCACCTTTCCCGACCCCCTCCCCCCAGCAACCCTCAGTTTGTTTTGTGAGATTAAGAGTCACTTATGGT
>PISX010033757.1:0-14774 GCA_004024625.1 Mellivora capensis | reverse complement strand
GGTTGGGGGAGCCTGGTGGTGGGTATTGTGGAGGGCACGCATTGCATGGAGCACTGGGTGTGGTGTAAAACTATGTATGAATTCTGTTACGCTGAAAAGAAATTTAAAAAAATGCGAGCTTTTATTCTACGTTCCTTCCCTCTGTAACATAGAACCCTTATATACCTGAATTCCAGGGTTTTACAAATCAATCACTGGATAAAAAACTGAAACACAAAGGAAGAATAATGAACGAGTCATTAACAATATGCCAGAGACCATGCACTTAGACCCCTTGGAAAATAAAGTAGAGCTACGCTATGACCCAGAAATTGCACTACTGGGTATTTATCCCAAAGATACAGATGGAGTGAAAAGAAGGGCCATATGCACCCTGATGTTCATAGCAGCAATGTCCACAATAGCCAAACTATGGAAAGGGCCAAGATGCCCTTCAACAGACGAATGGATAAAGAAGATGTGGTCCATATACACAATGGGATATTACTCATTTATCAGAAAGGATGAATACACTTTATGAACATTTGCATCAACATGGATGGAACTGGAGGAGATGATATAAGTGAAATAAGTCAAGCAGAAAAAGTTAATTATCATATAGTTTCACTTACTTGTGGAACATAAGGAATAGCATGGAGGACATTAGGAGAAGGAAGGGAAAAATGAAGGGGAAGAAATCGGAGCGGGAGACGAACTATGAGAGACTATGGAAACAAATGGAGGGTTTTAGAAGGGAGGGGATTGGGGAGATGGGTAAGCCTGGTGGTGGGTGAAGCATAACACAATTAAATATATATATATATGTGTATATATACACATATACACACACACACACACACACACACACATATATGTATATATATATATATATATATATATATATGCCAGATATTCTAAATGCCCCAAAACTTATATAACTCATAACCCATTCTTCAGAACACAGCCACCACCTCCTACCAAAGTCCTTCTGCTTTTTCCAACCCAAATCTCATTTTTCCTACGCCTTGATCACATCTTTTGTTAGTTCCTTCCTTAATATACTCACCACATTTCACTTTGTGACAGTCTTTCAGTTTCAACTCCAGAGTCCTTTAATACCCTACCCACCACTACAATCTTGGACTAGTTCCTTTGTTACACATACACATAGAACCATGTTCTTTTCTTTCAGGGTAACTATCTCAGCTGTAGTTACACATTTGTCTATTTGGGCATTTGACCTGAACTGTCTCCCTCACGAAACTATAAGCTCCATGAGCTGAGTGACCACATATAATTTTGTTCACTATGCGTTTCAAACACGAGCACAGTGCTGGCCAGAGATACACCATTAATATTTAATTAATTAATTAATGTGTAACTCATGTATATGTAGCATCTTCCCTAAAAACTGAAAGCTCCTTTTACCTCTCATAACATGTAGTTTAATACCTTGAACAAGATAATGACTCAGTAAATATTAGATTGGCTATATTTGCCTAAAAGCTGTGTATCTGTGCATGAAAATGTATGTATACCTGTGTGGCAGGGAAAAGACAGGAGTTACATAGGAAATTGAATGCACCTTTCAAAATTCATCACAGCTTTCTGTCTTTGGCCTCCATCTTCCTTCAGAAAAATTTTCTTTTTTTATGTTCAAACTGAACTAATTTAAGCCATTACAAGATACTATGCTGTTGACAAAAGAACCTGTTGCAGCTTTTAAAACAACCTCAAATGGGGTAATAGTCCTCTGTCACTGGAACAAAAACTCATTTTTATTGAAATTAAACAGCATGCACCAGAAGCTAAAAGTAAAAAGTAATTTTGCCAGATGTGGCAGCTTGGCTGGACCAGTTTGTGCACCATATTCACTGGTAATAATGGTTATGTACAAGGCCCCTTGGGACCATCCATCATTTATTCACAAGGACAAAACTTCACAGCTTACTTCAGAACACATTCATTATCCTGGATGTTCCAGTTTCATTTCAACTGCATTTTTTGAGCACGTAATTTTTTTGAGAGAAGAAAACATCTTCAGGAGACCATTAAGTAATCCTTGAGCCCTTCTAAGGACAGATGAAATCCAGTTAGACACTTAGCCAGGCAGTTTTCACCTCTTCTCCCAAAAGGCCAACACAGCAGAGAAAAGGAAGAGATTGGAAAATCCTTGCCTGGCATCCCGGCCAGGCATCCACTTGGCCCGATGTAGTGTACAGACCAGCTATCAACAATCAATTCTTTAATCCTCTCTTGGGGCTGCTTGGCTATTGGTCCTGCTTCAAGCTCACTGTCATAGTCTCCTTTAAAACCCTGTGGCACCTAAAAAGCAACTCCATACAGAGTCAGATTCCATTCTGGAACATTTTAAGTGTGAAGTATTTGCATTTGACCCTTCACATGTTCACTCACAGATGTCCCTTTCCATAACAGAAAGAGCACAGGACCAGAAATAGTCAGGAAATCCAAGTTCTCTGCTACATAGGCTAAGGGATTTTGAATAACAACATAGGATGTCCCTCGGTTTCCTCCTCTGTTTTCTGAGGGAGGTGAATTATATGACTTCAAAGGATTCTTTCAAGTACAGAATCTATGCAATTCATGAGATCACTGTTTTGATCTGCCAGGACTATTTTTTTTTTTATATTTCCTCCTTGTTAAAAATAGTTAACCCTTTCCTTAGTGAAGAGAATTTGACAATGATGAGTTTAAAATTGGTTAACTTTGTCAGATTCTTAGCCTACCTCCAACCTTGCAGAGACTCATTAAATTAAAAAAAAAGGACAACAAAAGCAACCAACTACATATGGTATTAAACAAAATTTTATCGAAGTTCTATTAAATATCCAAAACTGTAATGAGTGTGTATTATTGGGGAAGGGCTGGAGAGCCATTTAAATAGAGAACACAGTGCAAGTCCAGAGAGAATCAGGAAATGGATTTGAAAAATGATACATGTCATTCATGTTAAAGTACTGAACTTTGTGAAACATGGTCAAATGGGTGAATGCTAGAAGGCAAGGCTGATATAGTCATGGAACAAATGGGTAGGAAATAAATTTCGGCCTGTGCCATAAAATATAAAAAAAACTTTATATAAAAGAAAAAATTGAGGAAGAAGTTCTTCCACAAACATGCCAAAGTTTGAATAAATATATGCAGTACTTAAAAGTATGAGCTTTGCAATTCAGTAGCCTAATTTCTGGTCCTGGTTCTGTCATATGGCTGTCTGTCCTTGGGCAAGTTACTTAACCTCCTTGAACCTCTACCTTTCCTCACGTGTAAAATGGGAATATTAAGAATGCCTATCTCAAATGGTACATGGGGGATTAAATTAAACAAGGCAATACCTAGCACATAGCAAGTACTTAATAAACACTAGCTATTTCAATACCACTATCAGTATTTGTTAAGAACTTACTATATATTTTTTCTTAGGCCCAAGAGATACAAATAAAGTAAAACTATGTACCTAGCCTCAAGAAACTTAACCTGAAATAGAAACAGACTAGTCAATAATTCACTGTGATAAATATTGTACTAGAGCTACACAAATAGAAGCACAGAGAATGAGTACCCAACAGTGGTTGGGGAGTAGAGAAGGATGAAGAAAAAGATGGCAGAGAAGGTAATGATTATGGTAAGTCTAAAAGAATGCGTAGGAATATATAAGTCATAAAAGAGAAGTTTTTCTAAACAGAATAAATATCAAATGCAAAGGCATATATGTTTAAATGATCTAAGAATTGCAAGTAGTTTGATGGAGGATGGAGTGCACAATACAAAAAAGAAACAGCAAGGGACAAGGCTGGAAAATGATGAAGAACCAGATTTGAACCTATTTTCTTAGGCATAGGAATCAGATGACAGGGACTAAGAATTCTAAAGAAGAGGAATAAAAAATGCAAAAAGCAAGGATGAATCTGTAAATTATACCCAATTATTGAAGGGCTTGAGATGTCAGTTTGAGTTTGGATTTTAGCCTGTGGGCTATGGGAAATACTGAAATTGTACTTTACATGGACTAGGCCAATATATGACTAAAAAGGAATCAAAAAGAAATTCAAAACAACATAATTAGGAGGTTATAGCATAAATCCAAAAATAATTCAGTAGACCCTGGACCTGGGTTTTGACAGTGGTAATGAAGAAGGAACTCTACGGGTTACCTAAATAGATCTTGACATAGAAAATATGTAAAAGAGAGTCAAAATTGCCTGGAGGAAGTAAGGTTTAGGAGGAATATGTGATGGTGAAATTGACTAAGTTTAGATCACTTGTTTTAAGAGGAGAAAAAAGGTAACAGTTGATAAGGCTATCAGTCCTTTAGTGTTGAGATCGTTTATCCATCCATGGATTCACTCAGTCATTCAAAACTATTAACCATTACTTATTATGACAGAGTACTATGTATAGGCACTGGACATAGGAAGATGTTGTATATGTAGATCATGTCCTCATGAGCTTAGAGCCTAATGAGGGAGATATGGAATGTACACCTAAGTAACTATTAAGACAAGGTATAAAATGATAAATTTAATGAAAAGGATTTCAGTGCAGTAATTCACTGCACTCAATTCCAATTGAGGAAACCAAAAAAGTCATTATGGAGAGATTAGGATGTAAGCTAGGCTTTGAAGGCAAGGTAAGTTCATCAAACATAGGGTAACCGTATGTCCCAATTTACCCAATAGGCCCAATTATGTCTTTTGTGAAGGATCACTACTAATAGCAGCCCCTTTTTCCAAGTATCTCAATTTAGGTGTTCAAGTATGTGGTAACCCTAGTCATGGTGAATGAGTGCTCATAATCAATGTCAATAAGAAGCTTGAATGGCAAAGTCAAAAGGCTGTTAATAATATAATATGCAGGTATGCCTGGGTGGCTCAGTCGGTTGAGTATCTGCCTTTGGCTCAGGTCATGATCCCAGGGTCCTGGAATCCAGCCCTGCACCAGGCTCCTTGCTCAGTGGGGAGCCTGATTCTCCCTCTTCCTCTGCCTGCCATTACCCTTGCTTGTGCTCCCTCTCTCTCTCTCTGTCAAATAAATAAATAAAATCCTTAAAAAATAATAATAATATAACGTCTATAGCTAAGGAGATAATAACAGCATTTTCTGTGGTCCTAAAGTCATCTACTTACTTCTAGGCTCCAACTATCCCCTTGGAGAATGGAGAAGTATGTTCAAAGGAGAGGAACTCTCCTAAGATGTAACCACATTAACCAAACCATGTTAACAATGATTTTCACCATGGAACTCTGAGGAAGCAGCTCATGAATCAGTGTTCTATGGAACACACTTCAAGAAATTTAGGACTTTATGATAAATTGGCAATGACATTATAAATGGAAAAAATATATTGCATGGGGTACTGATCATAAGTAAGGTATTTCTAAATATGAGTGTCTAGGATAATTCTATCTCACCTATAGTGTAATCTGTAAATTCTCATATAGCATAAATCTATCTAAACTACTACTATCTAAAGTCTTTTTAACAATTTCTAGGCTTCTTCAAAGACATAATTATTGAATTTAATAAGACATAATTAGGGGTGCCTGGGTGGCTCAATGGGTTGAGCCTCTGCCTTCGGCTCAGATCATGATCTCAGGGTCCTGGGATCGAACCCCACATTGGGCTCTCTGCTCAGCAGGGAGCGTGCTTCCCTCACCCCCTCTGCCAGCCTCTTTGCCTACTTGTGATCTCTCTCTCTCTCTCTCTCTCAATCTGGAATAAATAAATAAATAAATCTTTTTTAAAAAGGACATAATTGTTTATAGGCTATAGTATATCTAATGGTCTGAAACTAGGTTTCAAACGTTAAAATGGTTTTTAAAATTCTGACCATGGGACACCATAAGTAACAGAACAAATGGTGTTCTGCTTTCTTGTTCAAAAGGATTATTGTGCAAACCATCTCTATGAATGTAAATGCCAGAAACCTCCTTGGCTGCAGAAAAATCTAGTGCCTTTCAAAGTTTTATTTTGAAAGCTCTGAAGAATGAGATTGATGATAGAATCCCTAATGTCTCTTTTCTTTGTAATCCACACCACACAAGATTTAAGAGCTAAGCCAGAAAACATCAAACAATATGTTCAGAATTGTTCAAGGAGAAACATTGATGTTTTTGGCCACCAACGAGAACACTAAAATATAAAAGGTAAAGCTATAACATAAAAAAAGGTAAAAATAAAAGTTTAAAAGGTAAAAAGAGATATGACCAACACCATGTCCACTACAAGATGCTGTTACACCAACTACCGTAAGCAGATCAATATAAAATTCATATTCCTGACTGCCTGAAAGGAGAAAGACCCTCACAAATTCACAGTGCATGGAAGAAAAATGGTGTTAGCAGATAATGAATATAAAGTTCAGTCCCGGTGACCTCCACACCTATAAAAATCAAACACATTTTTATATACCTTTATTATTTCTTATTTAGAGCTAGTGGTAGATAACTCTGATATTCATTGAGTAAGGGATAGCAAGATATTCTTTTATCATTTTAAGGGCCTACTTGGCCATATCTTGTTGTAATGAATTTTCTCTTCAGTCTTTAAAAATGGAAACCACAACACCATCAGAAAATACAACTAACTTAAAAAAAAAAAAAAGAAAGAAAGAAAGAAAGAAAAGAAATGTTCATATGTTGACCTGGACTGGTCACAATGTGAAGAAAAATACATAGACATAGCCCACCAATTAGGATGACATATGAACATCATGTCTAAATTTGTAAAGTTTTTATAATATTCTAAGCTGGTTCATTTACATTAGTACATTTGAATTTCTCAACAAGTTTGTAAGATTGAAAAGGCAGGTGATATAAGCCAAATCAAAAGAGGAAGCCAAGCGTCACCAGTCATCATGCCTGAGAGCATACAACAGTGCCGAGTTGGGACTGCAACCCAAGGACCCTGATTCCCTTTCCAAGGGTCTTTCTCTAACACTACAGCTAACAAGCAGTTAAGTTTTCTACACCTCCTCCTCCACTTGACACATGCCTCTTTCACATTAAATTTTCAAATGAATGATGACAACTTAGAGTTATATTCCCTGAGCCAAAAAAATGGGCAAAACGTGGGGATGGGCAGTTTTTGCAGGTCTCTAACCAAGGTAGCTAACACCAGCCTATAGGCTCAGTCTTCATACAGCCATTGCACAGAGCAGCTTGTCCACAAACACTTGAGATCAATACTTAAGCAAGGACTTAATGCAAAGAAATCTAACTCCCTTTGTAGATTACCATGATAGCCATGGTCTTCATGAGGGCATATGACTGAATGAGGAGGGTGAATCCTATAAAAATAAGGCCACAAGAATAATCCCAATGGCATTTTGCCTGAAGAATGAGTCACAAATAGAAATGTCAATATAGACATATAGACAAATAGAAATCTGACAGATAACAGTGAGAGAAGTGAGCTGGGGGAAACTGGACTAAGCTGTTTGATGGAAAGGGGCATTATTTAGTTCTAGTTGAATACTGCCATGCAAGAAATCATGCTTGATGTTGCCAAATCTCCTTCTCCCCTGAATTTTTTAAGAAGAAAAACTGGATTATTATGAGAAATTTGATTTATAAATGCTAGCAAGTAATCAATAAAATTAACAGTATGGATTAAGTTGAACATGTCTTTTTTTTTTTAAGATTTTATTTATTTATTTGACAGAGAGAGATCACAAGTAGGCAGAGAGGCAGGCAGAGAGAGAGGAAGGGAAGCAGGTTCCCTGCTAAGCAGAGAGCCCGATGCGGGTCTCCATCCCAGGACCCTGGGATCATGACCTGAGCTGAAGGCAGAGGCTTTAACCCACTGAGCCACCCAGGCGCCCCTGAACATGTCTATTGATTAAATCTGACCTGAGTGTCAGACTGAGCCTGTAAACTAACAATTTTCAGACCCCAAATTTCAGTTTAAAACTTCCAGTTTGGGCAATTAGAAGTCTTTTATCTCTTCCCTGTTGAACACAAATTGTAATTAATTGTTCAAAAATGACAAATGCAGTGCCCTTAAAAGTAGACTAGAGTTTTCATATACTCACTGGATTGGGGCCTAGGGAAAGACAGCCTGAATGTAACCCACTAACAGCTTATTATTTCCTTAAAACCTCTGGTTTTATCTTAAAAATGCATGTGATTTTTGCCTTCCAATTCAAAATACATTCATGTTTTTTTCCTTTTATTTTATCTACTCGTTTTTTCATGTTTTTCCTTTTAATATCAGAAAGATGTTTTTTACCTCAAATCTTTACCTTTTACCTCAAATTGATGCTCCAGGAATACATTTATCCTGCGGCTTCCAAAATCTTCAAGATGCATAGCCCTAGATTAGCCAGAGTTCTCTCAGGAGTGTCACCCTTTCCTACCTCCAGCTGTCCTTGCCCCTAAAGCCTTAGCTCCAGCTATCCATCAGACTGACAAAAGCCAAGGGCCAGGCCTGGTGTGGCATTCATAAAGAGAGACACACTCCCGGGAATTCTCCAGGCTCACTCAAAATACAGCCTGCTGGTCTTGCTTAATCTGATCAACACCCCCAACTGCTGTCAGAAACAATGGCCGTGATTTCTCAGGCCTTCTCTGGCTTTTTGCCTCTCAAAACAGCGCCTCTGCCAAAGCACCTTAGAGGAATAAATCATCTTCCTCTTGGGGTTGAGACTACAAAGCTTCCTTTCTCCAGAGTTGTTTCACACCACTTTCACCTTTAATACCAAAATTCACACAGAAGTCAACCTCAGAACAACTAGGCGGGAGAGTGTCAACTGGAAACTGAGGCTCCTATAATTGTATCACTTACCGCAAGTGCTGAGGTATTTCATTTCCTCAGGCTATTCTTGGAGATATCTTTTCCGAGGAGCAACAAAATTACAAAATGTGCTTAATGCCTAGAAGCACCTTTGCCTCTAAGTAGTGGATACCTCTAATAAACTAGATTAAGAACCAGCAGACATACACAATTCAAGGGTATAGACATAAATGGACACATATCATTATATATTAATATTTGGCAGAGCCTGAAAAATTGTTTGCTCCAGCTCAGAGCTGTTTTTTAATTCTCTATTTAGTTTCAAAATGGACTCCCAAATGTATTTCTTTTGTATTCTTCAAGATACCAGAAACACCTTTTGTGAAGGAATGACTAATGGTTTTGTGAGGCAAAAGAAGCTGTTTCCTCTGAAGTATTTCTGGGACTCTAAATGCACACAATTTTTTTTCTGTACTAAATATCTCCATATTTTTATGCACAGTATCTTTTTCTCTGGCAACTGTATGATCATGTTAGCTAAATGTTGGTACAGGATTTTGCTTTGAGACCTTCAGATATTTCTTCCTTCTACCAAGAAAGACTCTGAAGATAATTTATCCTTTATGGTTTCAAGCCAAAGGGGAAAAATTGTAAAGATTAAAACTGCCAGAGAACCATAACCTCCATTCATAGACTTCAGATGAAGTCACAAAGGAATAGCTCACAATTGCAATTTGTCTTAAATATGCCAATGCACTGCTCACATTCAAGACTCATTAAGCAGATCTGTAGCATTCAGTTCACATCTGATGTACTAGATCCCTAGAAAATGGATTTTTTTTAACCTGTTAGAGACACTGAAGCAGACTGGCTCCTGCTGCCCTTAGCAAAAACAACATCAAGCCTATCCTCCATGAGTCATGAAATGACATAAGAAAAGGAGAAAAGTGAATTGGGAGAAATCAGAAGGGGAGGTGAACCATGAGAGACTGTGGACTCTGAGAAACAAACTGAGGGTTTGGGAGGGGAGGTGGGTGGGGGGTTGGGAAAGCCTGGTGTTGGGTATTAAGGGGGGCACGTATTGCATGGAGCACTGGGTGTGGTGCATAAACAATCAATCTTCGAACACTGAAAAAAATAAAATTAAGTTTAAAAAAAAATAAAGGAAAGAAAAGATCAGAACCCATCTAGATATACTACCCAGTTAATAGTGACTTCCATAGAATCAATTCTTCTAAATCAGGACCTAGATGAAAACACATGGTTGTGGAGTATAAACTAACCCCTTACTCTGTACATTCTTCCACTCCCTTCCCTAGAAGGATATGCTGAGAAGGTGGTTGATCATCTGGGCTTTGGATACAAATGACTAAATTCAATCTTAGTAGCAACATAACCTTGGAGAAATTATTTGCCTGTCTAGGCTTAAATTTCTTCACCTTTAAAATGGAGATAATAGGATTATATGCTTTATAGCATTGTTGTGAAGAACAATGTATATAAAGCTTTCAATTAGCATCTGACACAAGCTAAGTGACCTAAGTTTTGTTGTTGTTGTTGTTGTTGTTGTTGTTGTTGTTGTTGTTGTTAGTTACTAAAGACCTACTGAGATAAGAACACTCTTCCAATGATGGTATAACATGAAAATAAGAATGATGATGACTTCTCTTTGACCTCATTTTTATTCAGGGCTCCTAGAAACAATTTAGCCTCATGCCACAGCCTTCTCTCAGAAATCCAGCATGGATTATCCAGGTTCTATGATTTCCTGACTTGAGGGACTGGTACAATTAGCTAGCTAAAGATAATATACTGCCCTAGAAGCCAATAAAATGGCATGAAATTCCTTTGCTGGCTCTGCTAAATATTGGTTGGGTCACATGCAATCTCTGTTCACCTGGGTGAAAAGTGGAAGAAATAATATTTTACACAATTTCATGAGCAATTTCCTCCTCCTACCTCTTTTCTCTGTTATTCAAAGCCACATTTCTCAAAAGAGTAACTCATATTTTTCACTTCCCTCTCATTCCTCAATGAACTTTGACCTAAAGTTGCATTGTTCCAGTAATTAATTGCTATTATATGTGTAAATCACCCAACAGTGGCCAATACATGAGATACTACAGAAATGTCAGCTATTAATATCATTAATAGGCATTAGCTAATAAATTGCTTGAGATGAGCAAGAGCACAAAATACCTTTCTTTCTTCATGGTTGCATACATATTTTATGCTGTATATTACATGCTATAATTGGAGAAGTCTCAGGATGTTTATCTAGCAAGACTTAATTATCTGTGTCTCTTCCTCTGTTCTGTTTTCATTTGATAGTAAAGATCTAGTTAATTATTTTCTAGCTATAATTATCATATCATTAATTTGCAGCACATAGTCATGTGACCCCCTTCTAGTCCTTTTAGCTACATAGACTTTAATATAAATAATTTTCAGAGAGGCAGAGAATGTGAGTTTTCCTTAAAATAGAAACTTGCATATAATAATTCTGGGCTGTGCTTCTTAATGTCATTAAATCCATATAAAGACTTCTATTGGTACCAACTTACCACTAAAACTTGATACTAAAAAATCAGGATTTTGTCAGAGACATAATTAAGCATTGTTAAAAACAGCCTAATACCAGGTGTTTTTCTTGAAAGCTTTGATAAACAGGTCAACGTCAAAGAGCCCTTCATGAAACCCTTAATTTGAATATAAGCTCCATTAAGCTAACCTTACTATAGCAAATATCCTGGAAACCTCAGAATGCGAGGGTAGAGCCCATCCTTCTTTTGCCTTTATGGCACACACTCCACTGAGCCAGCAATGGGGGTATCCTCTCATCTTAATTTCTGGCCATTTGCCAACTCTTTTCTTGTTGAGGTCTTGCCTATTCCTCAAAGGTTATCTTTCTATAGTACAAATATCCAGAGACTTCAAGTGTGATTTTCTAGTAGTACTTAATATTTTCTACATTCCATAGCATTATACATGAACTCATTATGACTATAGTTAATCTATTCATATGCCCTATCTCCCCAACTATACCGTAAACTCTAAGAGGGCAGAGTCCCTATCTTTTCAATCCATATGCATCCCTTCAACAGTAGCACAGTATCTGGTAGCTCCTCAATAAATTACTACAGCTTGGGGCACCTGGGTGGCTCAGTGAGTTGAGCCTCTGCCTTCAGCTCGGGTCATGATCTCAGGGTCCTGGGATCGAGCCCCACATCGGTCTCTCTGCTTAG
The DNA here is from genome assembly GCA_004024625.1 of Mellivora capensis. Classification (NCBI taxonomy): domain Eukaryota; kingdom Metazoa; phylum Chordata; class Mammalia; order Carnivora; family Mustelidae; genus Mellivora; species Mellivora capensis. The sequence goes on along the minus strand of PISX010033757.1, from coordinate 2,799 downwards.
CAGAGAGCCTGCTTCCCCCACCTCCCTCTCTCTGCCTGCCTCTCTGCCTATTTGTGATCTCTCTCTCTCTGTGTGTCAAATAAATAAATAAGTAAATAAAATCTTAAAAAAATAAAAAATAAATTACTGCAGCTTAACTGATGGGGTGAAGAAAGGAGTGGGGAGGAAGAGAAGGAAGGAAGGAAAAAGGATGAAAGGAAGAAAAGGAGCAACAGAAAGAAGGCAGGCGGGGGGAGGGAAGCAGTAAGAGAGGTAACACTGAACATTAATAAGTACTTCTAAGAATTAAAAAACAAAAAGATTATGTCTGTCCTCAAAAAGCTTCTGCTCTAGTTGGGTAAACAGAAATACCTGTTTTTATATGTCAGGAGGCTGGAATAAGGTGACCTATATAACCACACAATCTAGTATTTGGCTTCTAAAAGAAATGTGATGGAGACTCAAAGAAGTTCTGTTGGGCTGCAGAATTGGAAAAGAGCATTTTAAAAAGGTGCTTTTTTTTTTTTTTTTGCTAGAACTTGAAGAAAGTGAAGAGCTGCAAATTCAAAATAGAAAGAAGATGGCCAGTCCTAGAATGCTGCTTCATACTCGATCTCAAATCTTATATTTGTCCTTAGTAATTAAAGAATTCTCATTGGAATAGCACAGTGATTAAAGCTTGACTCTCTTTCTTAGCCTTGGAGAATACATTTCATCACAACAGAGAATAAACACTAATAGTTAATGAGTATACTTACTATGCATCAGGCCCTGTTCTAGGAGCTGAACATAAATTATTTCATCTAATCCTTATTAAAACTACTACAATCATGTCCACTCTATGGATAAGAAAATTGAAACAGAGAGGCTAAGCATTTTGCTCAAGACCACATAGTTGGAAGGCAACTAATGTAAGAATCTGGAAAAGCCAACACTGAAACTTCTATTCCCTTCTCATTTTTCATTTTGTGATAACAGTCTGACAGGAAAATTTATTTTGATTAAAATAAGTTTTGTCCATACATCCTACATCTGTGTTTTCAGAAGTCTAAACATTAGAAGATGAGAGAGCATGCAGCATTTCCATGTAGACTTGCAGATACACACCCCACTCTTCTCCACCCTGCTCCACACCCCAACTGCTGACCTGTAGGACCTGCAACAATGCTCCTGCTCTTGGAGGATATCCATATCTTGGATAATCACTGAGGTTATCCAGAGGTGCATGTCAACAGAGAATCAGAGAGGAGAGAAGTCAGGATACGTATTCCCCAGATACCTCCCTATTGGACCCCTGAGATTAGTTGTGTCATCAGCTAAAGGTAGAGAATTCTTGGTTATTCTCAATCTCTCTCTCTCTCTCTCTCTCTCTTACTCTCCACTGCCCCCTCCTGCCCTCCCTCTCTCTCTGTCTTTTCTTTCTTTCTCCTTTCCTCTCTCTTTCTTTCTTTTTCTCTTTCTCTCCTCCTTCTCCCTCTCTCTGTTTCTCTCTTATCATAAGAGTTTTCTTCCCTTAATCTTTCAGGTCTATGGGTGATATAATGTATGATTTTCTCATTACCAGCCTATAATAACCCTTGTTGCCTTTTCTATGTTCACACATTTATAAAGTTTCCCTTTATTAAACTTCCTTCATCATACAACTTACATTTGCCATAAGTTTCTGCCGGGAGATTTACTCACACAGGTAAAAAGTTTCTGAATTAGAACAGTGATATTAAAGACATAAGAAAAGGTCCAGATCTGAGGTATCCTAAAAGAAGTAACATAACTCTGGACAAAAACAATATGTCAAAAAGGGAATTCAGGCTAACAATTATCCAGGCAATGCCTAGGTTGGAGAAAGCCTTTAATGACAAAATGGAATTGATTAGGGCAGAAGTGAAAGCCACCAGGGATGATGTTAACAATGCTCTCAATGAGATCCAATCTAATATAAATTCTCTAACAGCTAGGGTAACTGAGGCAGAAGATAGAATTCATCATCTAGATAGAGAAAAAGGATCAGGAGGAAGCCTGGAACAAACAGCTTAGAAGCCATGAAAACAGAATTAGGGAAATAAATGATACCATGAAATGTTCCAATGTCAGAATTACTGGAATCCCTGAGGGGGAGGAGAAAGAAAGAAGACTAGAAGATATAGTTGAATGAATTCTCCATGAAAATTTTCCCAATCTAGTGAATGGAACTAGGGTTCATGTCCTGGAGGCAGAAAGCTCTCCCTGCAAGATCATAAAATCTAGAAAGACCTCAAGACACCTGATTTTGAAAATGATGAATCATAATTTTAGACAGGAGCTAGGGGGAAAGAAAGCAGCTTTAGAAAGCAGCTAGGGGGAAGAAATTCCTTACATACAGAGGAAAGCCCATCAGAATAACATCAGACCTGTCCAGAGAAACCTGGCAAGCCAGAAAGGGCTGGCAAGATGTATTCAGGGCCCTAAATGAGAAGAACATGCAGCCAAGAATACTTTATCCAGCAAGACTGATATTCAAAATGGATGGAGAGATAAAGAGCTTCCAAGGCCGGCAAGGTTTAAAAGAGTATGTGACCACCAAGCCAGCACTACAAGAAATATTAAGGGAGGGGAGTACTATAAAGGAGGAAAAAACCCAAGAATATCATTGAACAGAAATTTATGCAGTCAATCTATAGAAACAAAGACTTCACAGGTAATACAATGTCAATAAAAACATATCTCTCAATAATCACTTTCAACGTGAATGGCCTAAATGTGCCTATAAAACAACAAGGGTTGCAGATTGGATAAAATGACAGGACCCATTCATATGTTGTCTACAAGAGACCTATTTTGAAC
>PISX010033756.1:0-14743 GCA_004024625.1 Mellivora capensis | reverse complement strand
GTGGTCCATATACACTATGGAGTATTATGCCTCCATCAGAAAGGATGAATACCCAACTTTTGTAGCAACATGGACGGGACTGGAAGAGATTATGCTGAGTGAAATAAGTCAAGCAGAGAGAGTCAATTATCATATGGTTTCACTTATTTGTGGAGCATAACAAATAACATAGAGGACATGGGGAGATGGAGAGGAGAAGAGAGTTGAGGGAAATTGGAAGGGGAGGTGAACCATGAGAGACTATGGACTCTGAAAAAGAACCTGAGGGGTTTTGAAGGGGCGGGGGGTGGGAGGTTGGGGGAGCAGGTGGTGGGTATTAGGGAGGGCATGTATTGCATGGAGCACTGGGTGTGGTACAAAAACAATGAATACTGTTATGCTGAAAATAAATTAAAAAATCAAAATTTTTTAAAAAGAGCACATATAAAATTGGGACTTATACACTAATTAGTACCACTCTAAACCCAAATGCTGTCTATACCTCTCTAACTGGATAGGTCCTGAGACATAAACTCATTCTCTTCCAACAAATCATCTCCTTTTCTCTCTACATTCTTATTTTTATAAATGGCAAAATTTTTATAAATGGCAAAATCCAAATGAGGTAATATTTGCCCAATACTTACATCTAAACAACCAAGTCCTGCAAATATTTCTTCCTAGATAGTAGTTTTCACTTTTATTCTCTCCATTCCAAATAACACTTTCCCTCCAAAACCTTAACATTTTTCTTCAACATATTGTGATCATCTATTTAAGTAAGTTACTTTGTCAATGGCCTTGAAAACATATTTCCCAATCTTAATCATTAATAAATCCTAATGCATATAAGCACAACACCCTCAGGTTATTCAAACAACTTACACAGCAGCTCAGGGTTTGATAAACGTGTAAAAGCTACATGGCCTTTTATGACCCACCCTTGGAAGTCAGATGGTATCACCTCTACTATACTCTATTGGACAAAGCAGTCACAAGACCACCCAGATTCAAGGCACACTTGATGGAAGGAATATCAAAGAATTTATAACCATGTTTTAAAACCATGGTACCCACCTCCTTTTTTACATATGATGATCTAGAAAAATTGAACTAGTAGTTCCCCAATTATGTCATTCCACATGCTATTTTCCCAGCATGGGATACTGTGATGGTTAATTTTATGTGCCAGCTTGATTGGGCCACAAGATGCCCAAGCAGCTGGCTAAACATTATTTGTGGATATGTCTATGAAGGTGTTTCCAGAAAAGATTAACACTTTAATGAGTAGACTGAGTAAAGCAGATGGCCCTTCCCACTGTGGGCGGGTATCATTCACTCCACTGAGGGCCTAAATAGAACAAAAAGGTAAAGGAAGGTTAAATTAATTCCGCCTGACAACTGAGCTAGGACACTGATGTTCTCCTGCTCTTAGCACTCTTGGTTCTCAGGCTTTCAGACCCAGACTGGAACCTTTCCTATCAGCTCTCCAACTCTCAGGCCTTCTAACTACACCACTGGCTTTTCTGGGTCTCCAGTTTGCAGACAGTAAATTGTGGGACTTCCCAGCCTCCAAAATCATGTAAACCAATATAATAAATCTCTTCATATGCTGATTCTGTCTCTCTGGAGAACCATATAACCCCCCCCCCCCCGGAAAATACCTACTCATTCTCCTGATATCACCAAAATACTACTTCCACTGTAAGAGCTACACGGACATCAAGCATCAAGTGATGAAGAACTTCCTCCATGCTCCAGTAAGCTCTTACCTCCTAGACCACTGCTTTTCAAAGAAAGAGATGACCCAGGATCTTAATAAGTTTCAGACTGATTCAGTCAGTGTAGAATGGAGCCAAAGATTCTGTATTTCTTACAAACTCCAGGTGATATCCATGTTGCTATACCAACCACACTTTGAGTAGACAGAGGTCCCTCAAAGAGTCTACTCAAATTGCCAGCTCAGGGTAGAGTGCTCCATCCTGGAAGACGACTGTAATACAGGGGCAGACTACAAAGCATGCATCCAAGAGAGATGCCAGAGTGGAACAGGAAAAGTTGCCGCAGGCATACACAAACAGACAGATTGTTAAGAGGCAGGCAAGAGGAAAATTTAGGGTACAAGTCAAAGGAGGAAAGCAGAGAATGGGGTAAGCCCAGAGAAAATGAAATGGGAATACATAAAAGGTTTTTATTGATGAGAGATGGGGGGGAGCTATTAGAGGACAAGGCTAAAAGTAACATTTTCTAAAATATTTGTCTATCTCTCCATTGAGGCAACAGTATGCACACTGGCTTTTTAAAATCTGCATATCTATATCTAAACATTTCACTTTCCTTCAAGTGTTTAACATATTGTCATGTACTTAAGGAAAAATTTTTCTTACGACTTATACAAGGGGAAGGGGAAGTAGAAACACTGAGTCCCCTCTATCTTTATTTTCATCTTCTGTTATATATTAAGCTTCCATGTTGTTTCACTTGCAAAATTCTTTCCACCACTAAAGAATAAAAATTATACTATATTTTCCATAACTATGTCTTCTCATACAAAACACAAGAGTATAGCACAGCATACAGTGTCTGGTTGCACACATGCTAATGAGTGTAAATATCCAAACAATAAAAATTAAATGAAGGCAGCTGTATCATCACACCATTCCTCATTCATCTACTGCCTGGAAGTCTAAGAATGGTGTTGGCTGGGAAAAAATATGACACTGACCAGCCTGTAAGAATTAGCACAGTGCTACTGTAACAGCAAAAAAATTAATAAGAATAACAGGCCTAGTTCCAATACACATGATGGAAAACTTCTTGCTGACAGAAAGATACAGGATAGGATTCATCATGGCATTCCACTGAACATTAAAAGTAAAAACCACAATTCAGCTGTACCCCAAAGAATCTGAGAATTTGGGAGACTTTTGATTACCCCATTTTACAATAAGTGTCTGGACTAGAACCTGAAAGGGATCACATCCTCTCCCAACTAGTGTTTGTTAAAGAAATGTGTTTTGGGTGGTGTGAGGATGTCTTCCTTTATTTCATATTTATGTTGTTAGACATGGGATAAATTTAAACACATTCTGTTTAATAAATTCATATAATCTTTCTTCTGTCTTCTATTAATTTGGGAGTGTTACAAAATTTCAGATTCCAAGAGGGAAATTTTCTACAATTTCTTTCACATGCAATTCAATTCTCTTCCTTCAGAGAATTAGCACCAGGCAGACACTCTAGACACTCCCTGAGGAGAGGTTATGCACATTCCCATGGCTACATTTTGCAGACATCTCCATCTTAACAGAGCTCCTCCCCACTGTTTTCCCCCCTCCCCTATGGGTTCAGATACACAGTTTTCTCTATTTGGTAATGAACTCTATGGCCTATGCAGAAGAAGATAACAGAAATTGAATAATGGGACCAGCCATATTCTGCAGATTACTGAGCAAGAGAAAATAATAATCACCAATAAATTTTAGTCCTATTTTCCCAAGTGATGATCCTGAAAAAATAAAAACCATCCACCCCACTCAATAGTAGTTAAGGGTCACTATTTATACACACCAATAGATGAGTATATGTGGGTTACATTAAGAGTTGGTAGTTGACAAAGGGCTGTAGAATATCTCACTTCTGCCATTCACCAGCCACCCCTTACCAAAAAGCTCTCAAAGACCATGACAAAGGCCAAGAAACCTTTATTACTAACAGGCATTTTGGTCCCCAAATCCCATTATAGAATTCCAGTGAGATGGCTGACATCTCATTGCAAGAACCCAACCTCCTAGGAGGATCTAAGTAAACAACCTTCAACATAAAGCCCAGACCCAACCTTCAACATAAAGCCCAAACCCAAATCTCAAATCTACTCATCCAAGGCAAATAAAGGCCCACCTTTGTGAAGAATAAAAGGCCAAGAGAAAGAAATGTCTGAGAATTTTTTCCTAGTATCTAGGGTAGGCTTTTCTATACAGTACACTCTAGACCTTTCTCTGGACTGAAGGAAGGGAAAAAATGCCAAGGAAGATGATTCCAGGCCTATGTTACCTAAACCCGTGGGAAAAGAGAAAGCACCCTTTTCCGACACAGGTTGTCATTTTGGTCAATCCAGAGCCACACTCCCACCTCTTCAATGTAGAATGTGGTGTATTTGCGAATGAGGTAATCCTTGAGATGAGAACAGAAAAGGGCTCTAAGCTCCCTCAGAGGTCAAAAGGGCTGACAAAAATCTATCTAATTAACTATTCCCAACTAAATATGAGGAAGAAGGAACAAGTTATCTTTATATCCCAATAAAAATCCAATACCAGATGCTAAAAATCATAGAGTTTGAATGAGAGATGTTACCAATACAAGTATACCATGCATTTGATATGAAAGCAAGAAAAAAATAGAAACACTACCAAATTAATAAAAAAATGTGGGTAAGAAGTGGAAATACATTTGGTACTCATATAATTATTTATAAATGCTTATTCAGTCAATAATCAGGTAAGATCAATTTTCTCTCTTTTTAACTAAATTATTTTGGAGTTAAGGAATCAAAACCACAATTATTCAATAAATTTTTTCCTTCTGGACATACAATCCTAAGACAGGATCTAATACCTGGGTTCTAAATGAGCCAAAAGATAAGTAACAAGGGCAGAAACTCCTTCCTGCCCCGATCTTCCCACAAGTACTACTAGTTCAACCACAGACTGGGTCTGAGAATAGACTCATTTTCCACAAATTCCTGTAGAGCTGAGAGGGCTCTTTTGAGTCAGGTATGTATCCTGGCAGACACAAAATGGAGCTACAGAGGAAATGTTAGGAATAGAAGAAAATATATATCCTAGGTCCTCACCCAGTGTGTCTGTCTTGGAATAAAATAAATGTTTCACAGGACAACATATCCTCCAAAGTTTCTTATGTATTACTATATTCCCTGTAGCCCCCAAGTTATCTTTCTATGAAACTCATTCCTATTGTGAGCAATTAATGTAATACTTCTCCTTATATATAATGTCTCTCTCTCTTATTGGGTAAATGGAAATGTTGCAAATAGCTTATGAGGGTGGTCAGTATTACTCACCCACACAGTGTAGTGGAGAGATTTTAGGTTCATGTTTTGTCAATACCATTGTCAACACTGCGTTAAAATCCTTCCAACAACCAGCTCAGTGTATATGTAGTACCACAATGAGTTTCTCCAGAAAATTTAATGTGTGAGTTATAGGGCCCAAAAATTGGTCATTTAGGCCTCCTCTGTGGCAGAGAACACTCTAATTATAAATTCCATGAAAAACTACAACTAATTTTTCTGGAGTTCTTTCTATGTGCCATACCTGTTAGAGAGACTTTGTACACATTCTCTCACTGAATCCACACAATCCAGTGAATGAGATGCCGTTATATCCTCATTTTATAGATGAAAAACCTTAGAAAGATCTGAATTTAAAGCAAAGAACGATGACTCCAGCTTGAGCATTTAACCATTATTTTATCCTGCACTCACAATAACTTAAAGTCTGGAAAAAAAAAAAAAGCAAAAGACATTGACTATGTAGGCTGTTCATGCCCTTTGCAATCCAATTCTCTTGGTTGTCTAATATGAAGTATTATATAATTTATTTTTACCCTCCTAGCTTTTTTTTTAGGGTAATGAGGGACACACAACCCTAGCTGTGTGGGTCAAGTAGCACATCCCTGGAGATTCCATCCACCTGACCAGCAAGAGAAAGATATTTTGTATAGATTTATTCTCTCTCTTGGTATAAAAACAATTTAAATTTCTCCTTGAAAGCCTAGTTGCATGGTTCATATGTTCCGGTTGGCTCTTCTCCTGATTCATGGTGGCTACAGGAGGGAGGTGAGGAAGTCCACTTGCTGGGGAAAAAACAAGCAATGTTGTATTAATTAAGTTTGCATCACTGTTGTAAATATGCCCAGGGGCCAGAGTGATGAGTGTATTTTATAAATCAAATAAATGAATAATAACTTCTAGAGGTTGCTAAATATAAAATGTTTGAAGAACAGAAACTGAATAAATCTAAACTGTGACTGAGGGATACCCTTGATAATTAAAACATACACTGAAAACCTTAACCTGATTCATAATCTAAATTAAACTCCATTTCTAGATGGCATTCCATCTTTATGAAATTCTTTATTACAACAAAAGGTAACCACATGAAAGTCATCCTTAATGAACTCAACATTTTTTAACTTTCTGAAATAAAGACCAAAAAATAAAGAGAAACATAAAAACTGCCATATTTATAGTGATTCCTCTGTATGTACCACCTTTCAAATGTTAGGTCTTTGCTCTTGTTTTCAGGGATGGGCTTTAAAATTCAGAAATTCTTTCTCTAAGGAAGAAAGAAAAAAAAAGGGAGGAAGGAAAGAATATCAGAAGAGATTGATGAAACTAATGGAGTAAAGAAAGAAATGAAAAAAATGAAAGGGAGGATTTCAAATATCTGTAAGAACCAACACATTGGAATTAATATATTAAAATGCAAGGTTAAATGCCACCTAGCCAAGAATGAATTGTTTATGTTTATGATTCAAAATACCAAGATATAATGCATCAATTAAAATTGGGTCAAATGAAGCTGAAATTTACTGCAAACCTTCCAGCGTGTTATTTTCATTTCCAACTTTTACTTTAACTTGTTTTTAACATGTTTCTATAATATGATTATTAATCAGCCCAATGGTATTCTGTTATATACTGCGGGCTCACCAGATCACAGTTAGACTTGTTTTAAAGAAATAAGCTCTATTTGTTTTCAAACTAACAGAAAGCCTTTTAATTGAAACAGAAGGGCTGAAAGTGAGAATAATTTGCCCTGAATTTATACTCCTTGAAATCCTGAGAAATCCAAGAAGAAAATGTATATCTCCTTTTCCTACTGACCTGAAACAAATGACAGTAAGGAAAGAAAAGGGAAAGGGAAAGGAAAGAAAGAAATGCACAATCTAAAGACACACACAGCTATCAATTACCTCACCTTTTAGGGCAAACAAACAGCATTTCACCCCCGTCTTTGATCTCAATAGCTTTGTCTTTTTACTCTAGTGTGGCATAGAGATAGTATCATTTTATGTTTGTGGCATTACACGAAAAATTTAAGGAAACACTGATGCAAGGACTTACAAGTTTTGCTGGGTATATTAGTGCCTCAAATTTAATCATCTTGTGAATCCCCCAAAATGTCTTAAAAATTTACTTAGATTTTTAAGATATTTATTCTCTATTATAATTAAATTTTGTGTGCATCGCCCTTTTTAGCCACAATGCGATTATATCCTTACAGAAACGTTTGTCACTTGCTCTGATTTCTTATTAGTAAAAATGCATTATTAAGCATTTGGGAAAATATAGTATGTTAGTTGATGAATGTTGAATGATGAATGATGAATCATTCTGAAGTCATTTTCCAAATTAAAAATGCTTTTTTCTTGGCTAAAATAGACCTTTCTTAAATCATATGTCCTGGAGTAGGAGCTGGGGAATAAGGTCTCAGCCTTCTTTGCATAACATAATACGGCCAGCTGACACAAATGTGTCTCATGAACAAAGGCTCCTGACATCTGCTATTCTGGCACCAATCATGAAGGCACCACACCCACCTTCTTCCACATAATTGTCAGCATACCATTAAACTCTAGCTTCTACATTACTGTTAGAAAGTTTCCCACAGCACCTCCCTAAAGCACAGAGCACTAATATTAGAGACAGGACTTCCATGGAGTATTGCAGTTTTACTGGAATTCTACAAGAACATTACATAAAAAATATATACAACCCCAAAAACAGAAGATTTTTAGTTTTCATGATGAGAACTATAAAATTCAGGAAAAAAATATTTCTTAAAAATTTTGAATTGTTTTGGCACAGCCACATTATCCAATAAGAATTTATAACATAAAACAGAGAAAACAGAATCACTGATTTTTATATGAACACAAAACATATATTTCAGTTTCTAGTACTCACTATTAATAGTTTTTTTTTCTCTTAGGGAAATAATTTAGTAGGGTGTTGTTTAGGAGTACATTTGTACATGAAAGAAGACTTTAACAATATCCAGAGTGATCAATCATTGATAAACTTTTAAAACTCATGCTGAACCAAGTGACCACTAGAGAATTTGGTGTATGTTTACTTGTAACTAGTTTTTATTGAATATACCAAGGCCACAGATTCACAAATGATGCCCACTAAACTAAAGTAAATACATAGACCAGAAAAACTTTTTCACTGAAAATTCACAAATTTTTTCAGACAGATCTGGGAAATTATAATGTAAATAAACTAAATGCATGTGACTGATAATAGATCCTGGCTTATGTGTACTAGATTTGTGGTTTTGCCATGCAGATGACTACAATGAAATCTTTTTACTCTGTAATTTTTTATCTCATCTATTTACTACTCAGGTTGCTCCCCTAAAACCTCTCAGCCTTAGCCTACGGTTTGATTTTCAAATCTAGCAATAAGTTAGTATGAGCCAAGCCCAAATATATCTCAAATAATAGACCAACATTTCATTGGGTTTCCTTTGATGTTGCATTGCACTGTGCACGTCTTCTGGCAAAATGGATGAAGGCTATTGATATAAGGTATCCAGTCAAAGACATGTGTTTACAATTATGACCTTCAAAATAAAGAGAGGATACAGAACCATATCCCTGGGGGTATGGAAATTACACCATTAGAGAAGCATGGCCAGAGGCCAATGGTTTGTACTGGTATAACTAATGAAGAGTGTATTTCCATCTCCCAATGTGCATTCTATTTATAATAACATAAAGCTATTTTTTAGATGAACAGAAAAATTAGACATACCTGGCACAGCCATATAACTAAAGGCTTGAGAATATTAAATTGATAGAGCATAATAGTGTCTGGCACAAGGAAAAGCATGCTTAGATGAGGGCATGCTGGGAAAAGGTGCTTGCATATACCACAAGCAAAATTACACCCTGCTGTGTAGGAGAGAGCACACAGCACAGGATTTGGAAGATGAGGTCTCTACACCACACTTTGAATTGTTACCAAATAGCAGCTTCAGAATCAATAAGCAAACCTTCCAATGACCTGGATAATAGGCAATTTCCAAGTTTCAAGGGCAGAGTGGTAGTGTAAATTCTATGATGTCAAGGCCAGTGAGAGAAGGGTGGACTCCATATTAGACTCTGAGCTTATAAAATTTGGAAGAAACTTAAGGGCTGCCACATGTCCTGGCTCTTGCTCAAATTCCCTTGCCTGCACTGAGTCAGGAGAGAGAAATATGAAAACTCCTCACCATGGGGGTCATTAGCCCAACACCTGATCTATTGGTGCCAATGTTGGTATCCATTGGTATGTCATTTCTACTTGTGAAACAGGATGAAGAATGTAAAAGTGACCATACAGGAGACAGACAAACATGAAAATCTGGCAAGTTACCTCAGCTGCACTGAAACACTGATATTTGCCATATGTTATTCATTATACCAGAAAGAGAATGAGAAAATGGTATGAGGAGCAACTCTATGGTCCAGGGGAAAAAAAAAGGTGAAAAAGTAATGGGCAATGTAGTGGAAATAGGTATTTCACAGTGAAAACTGCCTGTTGTAGCTCTTTTTAGAGCTACATGTTTAGAACTTTTCAACATATCTAACAAGTCCATCAAAAGTATATTGTCCTTAATTTCACAGTAAAATCGCTATTTGTAATTCTTGTCAATATAAAGTAAGTTCATATGACTCAACAGAAGAATGCCATAGCCCTTCAGCCATAATTGCTAATGAATTTCTTCTCATATTTATTAATCTATCCATTCCTTAAAGCTTCCTTGGTTCTGAACCAACATCTAACTTCACATTTTGTCAGGGATGTAGGAGTTCAAAAAGAGACCAAATAAGAAAACTAAAATTTTAAGAAATGAGATAGAAGGTAAATATAGCTTCTAGTCACTTAGTAAGTTAGTATAAAATGTTAAGATGCAGAGACTTAACATTATATTTCAATGTTATGAAGCAAACTGGTTATCTTAATATAGCATACACAAGAATAACAACAACAACAACAAAATGATTTTCTGAACTTTCTCAAAAGGGCTTTGGGACTTCCAGAAAGTATAGATCATGGCAATACATTCAAAGGCACTTAACCTTGATGATAAAGATGACTTCCTTACCTTAATATTTATAAGGCACTGGAATGTTGCAGGGAGATCCGTGAAGCCTCCACTGATACACAGTTTTATCAACAGGGCATAACTCATGAGTCCAAGATTGTCTAGATAACAACATATCCTGGGCCAAAAGGAGATACTGGGAACAAAATTGACTCCAAGCTCTAAAATTCTACCAGTGTAAAATGATAATAGTGTAATTTTCATTACAGTTGTTTTACTTCTCTTAGTCCCTCAAAGGTTAAAGAAGTATGGGATAGTAATGCCTTAAACCAGGATCTTCAAAGATCCTTCTAGTCTCCCTCATTTTAAAGATATGCAGTGCTACCTTATGCAATATGTAAATGAAATAAAAAGAAGCTGTGAGCAGAGAAATCTAAATTTACTCCCAACTCTTATATCCCAAGTTAAATTGATGGGCAGATCTTAAACCTCCTTACATTTAAATTAAGTTTGACCCTGTCCCCATACTTTCATATTTGATCTGTTCTGACATTACTGTTGCACAAGACAGGGACACAGCGACACATAGATGTATTCCTTACCTGAATAGGTTTATTAGTGTGCTTATTAATAGAATTATTTTAAGTGGGGTGGGGCACCTGGGTGGCTCAGCTGGTTAAGCATCTGACTCTTGATTTCAGCTCAGGTCATGACCTCACAGTTGTGAGATCAAGCCCCATGTCCAGCTCCGTGCTGGGTGCTGCTTAAGATTCTCTCTCTCACTCTCCCTCTGCCCCTCCCCCTCTCAAAAAAATAGAATTCCGTGCTTCCTACCAAAACAAAAATGCAGAATTTAATTTTTTATCCTCTTATTTGAGCCATGACACTCATAAAAATAGATTTTGAGATCATTTTTCCTTGCGGTAATCATCCTAAAAATCCCCAATGTAAGCGCCATGAGAAAACAAAACAAAACAAAAAAAAATTTTTGAGGGAAAAAAGAAAAAAATAACTCTTTTTGTTTATCATTAAAAGAAACATTTTGGGGCTCCTGGGTGGCTCATTCATTAAGCATCTGCCTTTGGCTTGGGTCATGTTCCCAGGGTCCTGGGATCGAGCCCCGCATCGGGATCCCTACTCAGTGGAGAGCCTGCTTCTCCCTCTCCCACTCCCTCTGTTTGTGTTCCCTCTCTCGCTGTGTCTCTCTCTGTCAAATAAATAAATAAAATCTTTAAAAAAAGAAACATATTGATTCAAATTGTTGAAAAATGGAATGAAGCAGCTTCTTTCTTTTGCTCAGTCATGGAAATAGGTGTTTCTACCTGAAAAACAGGATCTTAGTGAGTATTTGACCCATTGGGTAGATGGGTGAGAATCACCCTCTGGTGGATAGTAGTTGACCAACCTGAGATATTAAACAGAAGATCTATGTTACTGCCTTTTCGATCAGCAAAGGTCATCTGTTTTATAACAGTCTGAAAAAAACAGAATAGGATCCCATGCAAGAACTCTGATAAACCCTGACAGAGAAAAAGCTGGGTCTTCCTGGTCACTAGTCATTGTGAATCTATTTTATGTACAGAAGCCTTCAGCAACAACAGAGGGCTGCTCAAACATGGACACAAATAAAATGAGTGCCTATCCTTGGATCTCAAAGAATGAACCTCAACTCTCCCTGGGACAGCATCAGGAATAGCCACATGTTCATCTTTGCATACTGAAGGTTTTAGGAATTATGTTCCTAAATATCCCACTCTTAAAAAAAAAAAAAAGAGTCAACTAAAGAAAACTAAAATATGTGAGGCATTTTATTAAGGGATATCTAAATACCCTAAGTTTCCATTATGTTAAAGACTATTTCAAGATTTTTTCAATATCCTGGCCCTTGGCACTTTGCAGATTTTCAGGATTTGGATGAAATCCTTGAAAATGAAACAGAAAAGGGATAAGAGTGGGTCTCCAAGTTAGTGGACAAGAATGGAGTTTCTTTATAGTCATTTCAATCTATAAAATTTTAGGAAATTTGGGGACTTTAGAAAAGTTAGAAACTACAGAGAAAATTTGGAAAATCTCATTCCAAAACTGAAAAAAAAGAGTAATATAGAGAAACTACAGATAATATTCACATACATGTACATTTCACCACCCTATACTAACATGGCACCTTATCAAAAAACTTACAGTGCTGCACTGAACTATGCTTAAACAGATGAGCTTCTCAGGCAAGAGCCATTTCTTTCTCTTTTTGATAAATCCAGAGCCCACATCAGACTTTAGCGTAATGCCTGACAAACCACCTCAGTGACATGGGTTAAAAAGAATTATTTCTTTCCATGTCTTTTTGTTTAGGCAAAAGACAACAGATTTAGGATAAGAAACAAAAGCACTGAAACAACCTAAGTGTCCTCAATAGAACAATGGATAAGGAAAGTATGGAGATAGATAGATAGATATATAGATATAGATATAGATATAGATAGATAGTAGAATATTACTCAGTCACCAAAAAAAAAAGGATGAGATCTTGCCATTTGTAACACTATGGATGATCTAGAGGGTATTTTTTTTTTTAAGATTGTAGCGAGAGAGGGAACACAAGCAGGGGTAGTGGGAAAGGGAGAAGCAGGTTTCCTGCCAAGCAGGGAGCCCAATGCGGGGCTCGATCCCAGGACCCCAGGATCATGACCAGAGCTAAAGGCAGACACTTAATGACTGAGCCATCCAGGCACCTGGGATCTAG
This sequence comes from Mellivora capensis, assembly GCA_004024625.1. Classification (NCBI taxonomy): domain Eukaryota; kingdom Metazoa; phylum Chordata; class Mammalia; order Carnivora; family Mustelidae; genus Mellivora; species Mellivora capensis. Next base: position 1,906 of record PISX010033756.1, on the reverse strand, counting down.
AGGGTATTATGTTCAGTGAAATATGTCACACTAAGAAAGACAAATACCATATTATTTTACTCATATGTAGAATCTAAAAAAAAAAAAAAAAGGAATGGCAGATAGGCAAAATGGGAAAAGGATAGTGGGAAATAGAGGCTTCCAGTTATGGAACAATTAAGTCACAGGGAAAAAAGGCACAGCATAAAGAATACAGTTAATGATATTGTAACAGTGTTGTCTAGTAACAGATGGTATCTACACTTGTGGTGAGCACAGTATAAGGAGCATAGCATAACCCATACAGAAGCTGAATCACTATGTTGTACCCTGGAAACTAATGTAACATTGTTCTCAAATTAAATAAAAATAGCATTGAATGTCACAGTCCATGAGAGAAATAAAACCACATCATCAAATGCATGATTAATTTACATCTTCTAAGAGAAGTTAATAGCAAAACTTCTACAGAAAATTCTAGTGTTTTTTTATTTCTAATTCAGTGTCTAGATTTTGTTTCCTGCAGAAGCTTAAATCAGTAAGAGAAGACCAACTAGAAATTTGGTCAGTTGTATTCACAGTTAACCTATGGCATACTTACTTTTCACAGGAAGATCAGTGATCTAAGAAAAGAGTGCTATCCCTTGGAAGAATGGAAATTTGCCTAGCCAAATTTCATAGGAATAATCAAATCTTGGTTCACAAAACCTATCCTAACTAAAACCTTCCACCTACACTTTACAGTTTTCCTGTATGCTTTTGGAGTAACCTGACACTAAGTGCTTACCATGTGGCAGGCATTGTTTTGAGCAGTTTACAACAGTTGTATATTTAGTCCTTACAAGTGAGAAAACTAAAGCACAGAGAAATAAACAGTCTTGTGCAAAGTTACGTCATTAGTAAGGGGAAGATCTGGGACTTGGTCCCAGTCAAGTTGTCTCCATAAGCAAAATCTTAATCATCATACTATAAAAGGCAGCCCCTTCACTTTGGGTTTGGTGTGCCAGTTAATGCAGGACATAAACTCCTCCAGGTCGAAGTTCAAACTCCCCCTCAAGGTTATGCTTCTCTGTTGTGGGTTCTCTCCTCACTTGTCTTCTTCCCTGGGATTATATCTGGGTATGAAGGGATCACTATATATCATCCTTACGGTAAAAGAATGGATTTTCATTTTCTAGATCTGTGTTGACCTCAACTATATCATCAAACCCAGCTTGGTCTTTGAGTGTTGGCTTCTTATCCCTCTGTTTTCCTCCTAATATAACTAGGTTACCCATTTCCTTAGGATGAGTGCTGGCATCATAAGATCATTCTTGCCATGGGCTCTAATTGTGATGTTTACCATACTCTGTGTCCTCCAAACTTGAATCTAGGTCTCTTCCAATCCATCAGAACTCAAACTTTTTTTTTAAGATTTTATTTATTTATTTGTCAGAGAGAGAGAGAGAGAGAGCGAGCACAGGCATACACAGAGGGAGAAGCAGGCTCCCTGCCGAGCAAGGAGCCCAATGTGGGACTCGATCCCAGGACGCTGGGATTATGACCTGAGCCAAAGGCAGCCGCTTAACCAACTGAGCCACCCAGGTGTCCCTCAAACTTTTTTTTTTAATATTTTATTTTTTTATTTCTTTTCAGCGTAACAGAGTTCATAGTTTTACACCACACCCAGTGCTCCATGCAATGCGTGCCCTCCACAATACCCACCACCCGGCTCCCCCAACATCCCACCCCCCGCCCCTTCAAAACCCTCAGGTTGTTTCTCAGAGTCCATAGTCTCTCATGGTTCATCTCCCCCCCAATTTCCCTCAACTCCCTTCTCCTCTCCATCTCCCCATGTCCTCCGTGTTATTTGTTATGCTCCACAAATAAGTGAAACCATATGATAATTGACTCTCTCTGCTTGACTTATTTCACTCAGCATAATCTC
>PISX010033755.1:0-14749 GCA_004024625.1 Mellivora capensis | reverse complement strand
GCCCCTGTTTTATACTTTCTATTATCCATATCAAACTACCATATAAACGTGTTAATGGAGTTTCTAAAGACACAGCAGGAATTTTGATTAATGTTGCTTTGATAGCAAGATTACATTTGGAGAATTTGTACGAACACATTAGTCATGCTTTTCAGGATGCACATGATCATCTCTCTTGATTATTTTCCTTTGTTGACTTTGTGAACTCTTAGATAATTCCTCGATTTTTAATACTCACAAACTGATGTCTCCATAAATGTTATTTGCACTGGACTTAGAACCTCACTACCGTGGGGTGGAAAGATACTACTGAATGTTTAAAGTTAATCTCATAAGTTAATCTTTTATTTAATAATCTTGCTGGGCTGTGTTATTAGATCTGAGTCATATATCTGTGAATATATATTTTTTCTATGTGATAGGTGATGGCACCTTCTATAAGTAATGGCAGTTTTAAGTATTCCCTTTCAATCTTTACTCAGAAAAACTTTTCCTTTAGAGTACTTAGCAGGATTGATACTATAACATGTAGTAATGATTTTATGTGCGGATATGTATCATGAGGCATGAATATATATGAAATATGTATGATGAACTATATATGTAAAATCCCCATACAGTGAATACTGTTAACATAAAAGTCACATCCATGACCATTTAAGCCTATGCAGACCAAAGTGGCTCAAAACAGGATTCTCAATAATAAAAGGCAATCATATTTGTGTAGGCATGGATAATCGAAGTAGAGATATCAGCAACCATAAAGAAAATACTGGAGGGATGCCTGGGTGGCTCAGTTGGTTGGGCGGCTGCCTTCGGCTCAGGTCATGATCCCAGCGTCCTGGGATCGAGTCCCACATTGGGCTCCTTGCTTGGCGGGGAGCCTGCTTCTCCCTCTGCCTCTGCCTGCCACTCTGCCTGGGCTCTCTCTCTCTCTCTCTCTGACAAAAAAATAAATTAAAAAAAAAAAGAAAATACTGGATTTATAGGACTTATATGCATGTTAATTTAGAAATTTCTCCATGGTAAAAAGACCTCAAATCAAACTCCAAACCAAATATGACACCCTACGAAGTGCTGGGAGAATTTCTCTGTAAAGGGGCAGATGGCAAATATTTTAGAATTTGTGAGCCATATGTTTTCTGTAGCAACCAAACTGTCATGATAGGTTAAAAACTCCCACAGATAATATGTAAAGAATCAGGAGCATTGTGTTCCGATGAAACTTTATTTACGCACAAACAAAACAAAACAAAACAAAAGGCTCAATGTTGGCAGACACCTCCCTTGGAATAAAATGTTTGGGATGGACATCAGGGCCAACAATGTGGATAACATTACTATTCTCTGTAGTGATCTCATACCATCTCGTACAATCATACTGATCTCATAATGGCATTAATAGAGTCTGTACTGATCTAGTACAAAATCACCAGAGGGTATGATTTAGGGGAATGTCCATTCTTTTTATTTATGAATATTCCATTCTTTCCATATGAGTAGGAATTCATGACACAAGATTTTCATGCCTCGATGTCAGAAAATATTGGACCTAGAATTCTTATGACAAACTCTCTTTTTTGTTTTTATTTTATTTTATTTTATTTTATTTTATTTTATTTTATTTTATTTCATCTTATTGTTTTTGGTGTTTGCTTTTTCTTATCATTTGCTTTTGGTCACTTTTTGTCACAATCAACCCAATAAGATCTGTGTAGGTGCCAAAACCGAAAATGTGTCATGTTAGCGGGGTAAGTTTGGCGATGAAACGGAAGACCAGCCCCCGTTCAGGGAAGGCAGCTGATTGTGCATTTGGTGAGCAGGTCCAAAGTGTGGGGCATGGGTGTAATGAAGGACGAGGAGAGTTTGCTGGGGTCCTCAGGGGGCCCCGCTGACCTGCAGCGACACTGGTCTGCGCACCGGCTGAACTGCTGTAGGTCTTGCGTCTCTGCATGTCTGGGTCTGGGGCACACCCTTTGCTTGGGTCCATTTGCCTTTCTCTGGGCTCACATGGTGAGTGTCCCATCTGGTTCCTTGGCACACACACATGTGATGTTTCATGTGCCCTGGAAGGGAGTGTTTCCCGATACCCCATGCCCAGGGAGGAAGTGTTTCCTGATATCGCCTACGTGAACCTACATCCCCCATCACTGAGAAGCAGGCTACGAGCCAGGTCCTGTGCCTGGGCTGTTTCCAGGTGTGTAGAAAACATCAAGACCTCTTAAGGTCAGTTACGAGACATGAGAAACTAGCACTCTGCGGAGATACATAGCATCCCACTGCTTTCCCCTGGGGACCCCATCCTTGTCTTTTAATATAGATTTTAAAAAGCTAGCTGGACCATAACCCCGAGTCTTTGCTCTCGGAAAGAATCAAGTTAGGAGTAGAAAAGAAGAGTAAAAGGGGAAAGAAGGATTAGAACGTCTGTCTTCATTATTACACGGTTGGACCCCTGCAAAGTCTAGGCACCCCTGTCCTTTATTTTTTTAAAGCTACGAGTATAATAAATATTAGTATTTAATTAAATGGCATGAGACTTAATTCACATGATGTATAAACTCAAAACACACACTGAACATTTATGTCCTCTGTCGCTTTCGGTGATGTCCTGCTTCATTCTGACATATCGCACCTTGCTTATTACAGAAAACCATGTTCACCCTCCAACTGTTTATTTGCGTGGAGATACAAATGTCAGCCCATTCTGTAAATTGATTTTACATGAGAAAAATTTAAACAGACAGGAAGGAAGGGAAGGCAGGGGCAATGGGAGGGAGGGAGGAGGAAGACTGGAGGAAAAAGAAATAAGGTTTTGATTTGTTTTTAGAAGAAAAGAAATAGAGTGCCTGGCGGGGGGTGGTGGGGTGGGGTTAGGGGGTTAAGCGCCTGCCTTCAGCTCAGGTCAGGATCCCAGGGTCCTGGAATCGAGTCCCGTGTCGGGCTCCCTGTCTGGCGGGGATCCTGCTTCTCCATCTCCGTTGGCTGCTCTCCCTCCCCTTGCTTGTGATCTCTCTAATGAATGAGTTTAAAAAATTGTAAAAAGAAAGAAAGAGAAAGAAAACAAATAGAAAGAAACATCAGCAAAAAGAGGAGACAAGTTCTAAGAGAGTAGAAATGGAAAGATTGGGAGGGAACAAGATTTCTCCCCCAGGTACCATATTTGTTTTCAGGACTTGCATTCGGCATTCTAACCCATGGTGGCGATGTGCACACTTCCCATTTCTTTGTGAGACTCCTGAGGGACACTGGAGCCTGGAATGATGGGGGGGTCCCAAACCCCAGACGGTCCAAAGTCTGCACATATCCTCCGACTGCCCGCAGACCCTAACCACCAACAGCCCACGGTGCAGGGGAAGCCTTCTCGGCAACATGAACACACTCTTTCTATGTTACGGGTACAAGGTCCTGCCCTCGTCCCATCACAGAAGCTGGAGAAAATGTAACGAAGACAGCGGTAAGGAAGAGAAACTAGGTTTGCGGGACTGAATGGTGCTTCCCAAAAAGAACCCACATCCAAGTGTCGCCATAGTGTTCCGCTATATTGACGTGGCTCTGTGACCAGGGCATCTGACCCGTAAAGGACCACGTTGCATTTCTGGGCACACGTGCTTTGTGTTAGAGTTTCTCCAGCTGAGACCCCTCGAAGACGGTGGTGGACGGGAGTGGGACCCAGAGGGTGCGACACGGGTGGTGGTCATTCACAGATGGGACACCATGATTCTGTTATATGCCGATCCCGCAGGACACGGGTTTGGAGGCATGCGAATTTCGTTATGTCTTCCTGGCATCTAGGAGTTTGTCTCTGCGACAGCTTTTGGACATGTTTACAGAGGATCCATGATTTTATAAAGGTGAACGACATCTAACCAAAAAAGCCCATTTGATGTGATTTTAACCCATTGTGTATTTCAAATGCTAGCCTATGTTTTAACCATGTCCTGAAGACAGTAAGTCCAGGGGCGCTGGTGTGGTTCAGCATCTGACTCTTGATTTCGGCTCAGGTCAGGGTCTCATGGGTTGTGAGATTGAGCCCCACATCGGGCTCTGTGCTCCACGTGGGACCTATGTAGCATCCTCTCCTCCTCTAACCTCTGCTCTTCTCCAGGCCCCTACTCGCACACATGGGCTTCAGTGCTCTTTCTCTCTCTCAAAACACAAAGTTGAATAAAAATAAATAAAAATAAGGGTAAAAAAAAATTCATTGCAATTCCGATGAAAGGATTTAGCATTCTTAGATTTTATTTCTGTGTAAAATCTAATCAAGCATTCATTGATCTGGGTAGGGTTGATTGACCTAGAACAGATCAAGGCATTTGGAGGAGAAAATTCCCACATCTACGTTGCTCCCAAGCTATTTGTTTTCGATAAAATGTGATAAAATTTTCACTTGATGGAAACAAAATGGCATGTTCCTTTTGGAAAGGCCTTGGATCTGGGATTCCGTTTTCGCTGGTACCAGATTTCTGCAGTGCTCATCATTAAACCGCCTGTTTGTTCTACATCCACATCACTCAGCCAACTGTGAAATGGACTCGAGGATGTGCTTTGGTATTTTCACGGCATGACGGTCTGCAGAAAGCTAGGTTTACCCTGTCCGAGGACTATGTGTGCATGTCGGGTCCCAATGCATTTTTATGTGGAAAGTCCTGGGCATTTGATAAGCTCTATGTCAGCTTTGGTTTGTGAGATGAAGAGTCTCTTATGGTTTGTCTCAATCTCTGGTTTCATCTTGTTTCGTTTTTCCCCCCCTTCCACTATGATCCTCTCTTGTTTCTCAAATTCCTCCTATCAGAGAGATCGTATGAGAATTATTTTTCTCCAATTGACTTATTTTGCTCAGCGTAATACCCTCTAGTTCCATTCACATTGTTGCAAATGGCAAGGTTTCATTTCTTTTGATGGCTGCATAGTATTGCATTGTATATATATACCACATCTTTATCCATTCATCTGTTGGTGGACATCTAGGCTCTTTCCATAGTTTGGCTATGGAAATTCATCTGTTGATGGAAACATCTAGGTCCTTTCCATAGCTTGACATTGCTGCTATGAACATTCAGGTGAACGTGCCCCTTCGGATCACTGCATTTGTATCTTTAGGGTAAATACCCCATAGTACAATTGCTGGGTCATAGGGTAGCTCTATTTTCAACTTTTTGAGGGACCTCCCTGATGTTTTTCAGAGTGGCTGCGCCCATTAAAAACAAAACAAAACAAAATAAAACGAAATCTTGGGACACCTGGGTAGCTCAGTCAGTTAAGCATCCACCTTTGGCTCGGGTCATGATCCCAGGGTCTTGGATCGAGTCCAACATTGGGCTCCCTGCTCAGTGGGGAGTCTGCTTCTCTCTCTTGCTGTATACCACCCGGCTGCTCATGCTCTGTCTCTGTTTCTCTCAAATTAATAAATAAAATAAAATGAAATGAATCTTGCCATTTGCAATGATGTGGATGGAACTAGAAGGTATAATGCTGAGGAAAATAAGTCCATAAGAGAAAGACAATTATCATATGATCTCCCTGATATGAGGAATTTGAGAGGCAGGGTGGAGGGTCATGGGGAGTAGGAAGAGAAAAAATGAAACAAGATGGGATTGGGAAGGAGACAAACCAAAAGAGACTCTAAATCTCACAAAACGAACTGTGGGTTGCCAGGGGGAAGGGGGTAAGGAGAGGGTGGTTGGGTTATGGACATTGGAGAAGCTATGTGCTATGGTGAGTGCTGTGAAGTGTGTAAACCTGGCGATTCACAGACCTGTACCCCTGGGGCTAATAATACATTATATGTTAATAAAAAGTTAAATAAAAAAATTTCAGAAGCTAAAAAAACCAACAAAACAAAACAAAACATAACAGGAGTGTCTTCAAAAGCAGGGGCATGGTTTCCCAAGATGATGGGAGTTCCACAGCAAAGGGACCACATAAAGGAAAAGCTCTCAGATATCGGGGAGGGAATGTGCTATGTTGAGGGCTGTGACGTGTGTAAGACTGATGACTCACAGACCTGCTGAACCCAGCCTCACCCAATTGTTCCCATGGAAACCACAGGAAAGGCCCCACCCACAGAAGCTCCTCTCACCTCCTGACCAACCCTGGTGCTTCTAAGTACGGCCACACACAGCGGCATGTCCCCTCCTCTTGGGAACCATGAGGAACCAATGACCTTTGCAACGCAGCCTGTATCCTCATCTCCTGAACCTACAAATTTCTACCAATACGTTAAATGTTAAAACACAGCTCAGGTGGGTTTTATGAATCAGAATGCTTTGGGGACTCCAGGAGACCCTCTGGTTGGCACCGCAAGGGGAAACTGGCAGGTTTCGAGGAGACAACAAAAGACAAGATTGCACCTGCCATATCTCTGGATTGAGGGCAGCTTTCCAAAGCACAGACTGAATGCATTGACCAAAAAAATCAAAGCGTGACTGCCTTGATGTTCAGTCTTGCTAGCCTTCAGCCCTGTTCCAGTGAGGTGACTGGAAGCATCATCAGAAAAAGTTCAGCTTGTCCCTTTCTTCTTTGGAGGCATAATTACCATAAAACCTCAGACCAGTTGTGCCCAGTACCTATTAAGGTGCTTTTAACATCTGTAGGAGGGCAAGGCTGAATGATGCCCTCCTTCCAACATAAAGGACAGTGATTTCCACAGTCCAGTCTGGGGATGATCAAAAACACTGGCACATGTTCGGTTCGAACAGCCAGATTTCTTGGATTCCATCTCTTCCATTCTCTTGCCTTGCAGGATTCGGGTCATGTTGGGAACAGCTATAAATACATAGTGTCTTTTTTTTTTCCTTGTTTTTTTTTATTGCAAATGCATGCCTTGGTTTTAAAAGGTCCCTTCTCTGCTCGTAAGATATTTAAGACAGCGCATGTGAACACCTTGGGAATTTATGATCTCATCCTACGAATGGCCCTATTTTGATGTATTTAATAAAACCGTGATGAATAAAATATTACCTAATATCATATAGGTGCACATGGTTTCTTTCAGTAGAAGCAAGGAGATGCAGGAATAGGGAAAAGGGATATTCCTATGGGGTTTACCTGTCAGGGCACAGAAATAAACCCAGGGCGCTGGTATTGCCTGACCTCTCTGGGATGGGACCTAAGGGGTGGAGATGGGGTCAGAGAGTCTTTGAAGGGGTTTCTAGATGGCGGACTGAGGTGGCTTTGCATTCAGCCATGCTGGAAGGTGGTGAGGGGTACGGAGGTACCAAAACTGCCAGAATGAGAAGACATGGGAGATAACAGAGTGCCAACCTCCAGGACAAAGTGATGCCAGTAGGTTCTGCTAACACATCTCATTGAACTGTGTGGGGTTTAGTGCCCACATGCTTTCCTAGCTGTGAGCGAGGGTGGGCTGGGGTCTCTAAACATGGAAACAGCCCAAATGACACAGGGCAGTGCCGTCCAGTGCAGAAAACTAGACAGAGATATTTTATGATGCTCCAGGGATCCCCTAATCTTCTGTAGAGTTAACTATGTTTGTGGAGGGCAGTGTTCAGAATATTACAGAATAGTATTAGGGTTAGATATTAGGGTTAGGCAGTGTTAGGATCATATTAGGGTTAGGCAGTGTTAGAATATTACAGAATAATATACAGAATAATATTAGGGTTAGTCAGGAAAGTCACAAGGACTGTACAAAGTGAAGAAGGATGATTACCTCTTGGAGAATTTTTTTTTTTAAAGAAAGCATATAATAAACAGATGCCATTGCATCCGGAAATATGCATGAATTCTGATTTGGTGGTAGGGGACTTGGCCTATGGCTTCCACCTGTAGGACCCTGTGCATGGTCCTTGACAATGAGTCCTGGAATCTCCTTCCACCTACCACAAACACAGACAGTCTCTTCCCTCATTTTTCCACGACCTTGACAGTCTTGAGGAATAGTGAGGCGCTATTTCACAGCATGTCCCTGAGCTGTGATTTGCTTACTGTTTTTCTCATAATTAGAGTGGAGTTGTGGGTTTGGGGAGGAAGAGCTCCTAGGGGATACACCAACGTAAGTTGAGAACCTGCGAGTTTTCTGCACGGAAGAATTCTCTGTTCACATTCACTGTTGTTTAGAGATTTTATTTAGTTGAGAGACAGCATGAGAGGGAGGCGAGAAGCAAGGCTCCATCCCACAATCCTGAAACCATGACCTGAGCTGAAGGCAGACCCTTCACCGACTGAGACACCCGGGCATCCCCAACCTCATTCTTCTGAATTAACCCTAGATGACACGTTGCTCTCGATGTCCGTCCAGAATAACAGAGGAGCAGCAGAGTGTCAGTGAGTTGCTGTCCCCTTAGTTAAGACAGTAAAAAGGGGATAATACAAATGAAGCTCTACGTTTTATCAAGTGCATGCGGTTACTTTTCAACACCAAGGAGAATTCCAACACACCAACCCTCAGCTACTCGCTTGTTAAATGCAACATAGAGGCAGCTCTGAGCTGGGTTGCCACACAGCTCCGTGGCCATCCATCTCCCATGCTTGCATACGCCTCTCACTGCTCACAAGCCCAGCTAATGGAAAGGGGTGCCAGCGGCATGGCGAGGACATGGGGTTGACGTGTTATGGTTATTGAGTAAGACACCATTTTAGTAATATGAGGAACATCAGATTTGTTTCTGAGGATGGGTCCAGTGCCTCGGTCCATGTGGGCCCCTGGCAAGAGGAGACGATGAAAAGCAGACAAAATCAGACATAGTGGGGGGACGGGCTCTTTCCAGAGTTCTAGGATACACAAAATTCACAAATCCACCTCATACTATGAAGACCACCTGACTTTGGGTTCTGCATTCTGGAGCCTCATTAAGGTCATTGTACTACTTGAATGTTGTAAAGAAGGAATCAATGCCAGATTCGGAATAGGGATGGAGGTATATCACTAACGAATTATGTATCCAATAGGAGAGCTCTGCTTGGATACAATCAAAATGCATGATTAATCTAGAAAACGTTTTCCTTGTAGAGGAAGTGATACAACAGAGTTGCCATGCTTTTCTCTTTCAAACGACTAAAGGTTTTATAGAAATATAATATTACAAGTTGCACTTTTTTTATACAATAGGACATGAAGAACACTAACAAGACTTTTTTGTATAAAAATTTATCACAACTAGGCTGAAAGAATTTCCTAGTTTAAAGATGACCAGACTTAAAAAAAAAATGTTGTTAATCATCACTCTAAAAAAAAAAAAAAACTTTCAGGCAAATTTATTCTTTCTGAAAGGGTTTGATGTAGTAGAAGACAAGGGAAGTGAAATACATTTCTGGATAGAAATGGTCTAAAACACTTGACTACTTTTTGTTTAAATATCGTCCAACTACCTAGCCAATAAACCTAGTAAGACTGAATCTAATTTATGTTAACCAAATTTTACGCTTTACAAAGCAGAGATTAGTTCACACTGTTGGATACATTATGGAACAGTAGAAGTATGATGGAATTGTCTTCTCTCTTATGAATAATCATTGCTGTTTGGAGTAGTTTTTCCCAAAGAACACTGTCAACTTGATGGACAATTGATTACTTCGTAGGTTAAAAAAGTAATAACGCTGGTTCTTTCCATTCACTGTACCATGAGAGGTGGACTCCTGAAATATAAATGAGGGATATCGACTCTGTCCACCAGTGGGAGCAGAGATCCTCTACAGAAAGGTTTTGTAGACAGTGGAAGAAGGTGCATGATTTTCAGAGACAGGAAATACATGTGTTAATTCTTCTTCATGAGAATTTTCCTAATTTTCGAACACTAAAGCCATTATTGAATAAGGAATCCTTTGCTGGTTCCCTCTGCAAGGGGAGGGTTTGCACACACTGAGAGTAGTTAAACAGCCAAGAACTGACCAACACACGTTGTTCTCTCTACAGATGCAGGACGGTGTAGAGGGGATGACAGAAGATGCCCCATGCCTCCAAAACCCATGGCGGGGAGATTCAGGATTTTCTCTGCATGCAACCCTTCTTTTTTGTTCAAGGGTCCATGAAGACTAGGTCTTCCAACCTTCTCTTCTGTCCATTATCTCTTCAGACCCCATTGCTAAGTGCCATCAAAAGCCAAAGAGGTCTCCAGTAAAGCAGAGGGCATGGAGAGAGTGGAATGTTTGGTTTTCTGTTGGTTGAGATAGAGAGAGAGAGAGGGGTGTGTGTGTGTGTGTGTGTGTGTGTGTGTGGTGTGCATGGGTACTCGGGCACCAGCTCTCGCTTTTGGTGGAGAACGCCGTGAACTGCCCAAGACCAGATACAAGTCAGAGGGCATGTCTGAAGGAAGTCATTGGGTTTGTTTCCATCTCAACATACTGCTCACACCTGACCCGATACATACACCAGGATAGGTGAGTTGGCACAAATTTGGTAATGCATTGCCAAGATGGTCTTCAGTGCCCACGGACACACAGCTGGGATGTTCATACAGCGCATCTGATTACACCTTCTATTTTCCAGAACTGTCAACTCTAACTTCTCTAGAACGTGACAAATGGTCTAGGTCGCTTCAGAAACCACAAGAGTGACAACACGAATCTGGTCAATTTGCACTTTGGTCTTTTCGGAATCAGGATGTCACGGCCGTCACTTAAGTTGTCGTGAAGAAAATCCCGTGGAAAGTAGCTTTACTGATTGAGCAAAGAATGTGTCAGTATTTTGCTTAGCAACTTCAAGGAGTATTAAGGATACACTGTTGTGGACCAAATTAAAACATTAAATGTACAGACACTGGTCTTATAAAATGGATGTGTTTATATCGAATTAATTTAGACATTCTAAGGCATGGAAAATGGTGCTGCTTTTAGATAAGTGAAACTCGGATCACACTTAATAGGATAGACAATGGGCCACTATGTACATTTACGGAGAAAGCTAAGTAAACATCTCAAAGACATCATTTATTTTAAAACTTTATGTCTTAAAGTAGAAACTATTCCAACTATCAACCAGCAAATAATTATGCATACATTTAAATAAGAACATAGGAAGTGAAATGGATAAAACATGGTTTGCTTACTTGTTTACTAATTTAAGGTGCGTATACTACAAAAATATTGTCAAAAAAAGTAATTTTTAAAGGAAAACTCGGGAGTCTTAAACTGTTTTTTTAAAGCTGTTTCAAGTTACACTTGCTTTTATAATATCTCTCAAATCTTTCTCAGTGGTTGCACAATCCCATTATTATAATTACATGTATCGAATTTATTTTACACAATTAGGATATAAAACTACTGGCCTGTTTGTTCATACCGAGCATTTCCCTCATAACCCAAATAAAACTCATTACTCTTTATGTATCAATGTTATTTTCCTCCAGCTATAAAATAAGGGTGAATAAAATGATCACCAAAGTATGTTCCATTTGCAAAATTCATTAATATGGCAAGGCACACATGCATGCACATGCTTTAGGGGATAGATTTTACCAGCACTGACTTGGCCTTGGCTTAGATACTAAAATGCAACAAAGATGGTGCATTCACTGTGTGAAAATGTGAATTAAAAGTACCCAATTATCCTCAAAGAAACAACCTTAAGAACTGGAACTAAGTCCTACAGTTGGAGGGCTCCTTCCATCCCAGAGGCATATCCATGTCAATGAAGTACAATGTCCTGTTTCTTTCCTTGGCTGTGGAATGTGCACAGTCCCACACGGCACAGCACTACATAAACCCCTATCCCTACCTGTTCAGGATGCCACTTGTTAGGTTTTTGTCAAGAAAACAGAAGGTGCTTTCAGGGCTGCAAGGAAGAAAGGTCTTCCCATGGAAGCAGAAGGTCACCTCACTCAGAAGGGAAGAGAGCACCCTACTCAGAAGGAAAGGCAGATTTTGCATATTCCCATGGAAGCTCCTGGCAGCACCTTCTTGTCTACCATCTTCTCACCTGTAACTCTACCTGGCCAGGGCAGGCCTTACTATTGCTCATGTGACGAGGGAAGAGTACAGGGCAGTTGGGATGCTGACGTGACTATGGAGAACCCAGCACCAAGCCTCTCAGCCTATTGGACGAATGCAATAGAAAAAGCCATTGATGTCTCAGCCACGCAGCCCTGGGCATCTGAATGTTCTATGGCAAAGACGGTCGTCTCCCAAGTTTGGAGACCTGTGAACATTGCACCGGGCAACAGAGAAGGGCTTCCACATCCTGAAGGTCACTGTAGGAAGTACCAGCAGATACACTGGGCCATATCTGATGGGAGGGACAGGCTATCAGATCCCACCAGAAAACCACGGAGATGGGAAAGAAGCAGTCGGTAGACACAGGCCAGATAGAGACCATCGCCCTGCCTGCCCGACAGGACCCTGTTCCAACAGTACGATATGCATTGGAAGCTGGAAGCTGTAGCCCACGCCCCCACACTATGCATTCTCTCCGCTGACCAAACACCAAAGCCAGGACCCTGCATTTCAGGAGATACCGAGTGGTTCAGGTAGTTGCAGATATGCAACTAGGGATTTTTTAAAAAAATATTTATTTATTTGAGAGAGAGAGAGCGTGTGCAGGGAGGCGGGGCACAGGGAGAAGGAGAAGCAGGCTTCTTGTTGATGTGGGGCTCGATCCCAGGACCCTGGGATCATGACCTGAGCCAAAGGCAGACTGAGCCATGCAGGTATCCGCAACTAGGGAATTTAAAAAACCAAATAAACACACTATTACCTTAAAAATACTTATTATTTTCAGGGCATCTGAGTGACTCAGTTGAGCCACTCTGACTCTTGATTCTTAGCTCAGATCGAATGATCATTTCATGATCATTTCCTGTTGATTTCCTGATGATTTCATGATCTCAAGGTTGTGAGATCAATCCCTGCTTGAGATTCACACTCTCTCTCCCTCTCTGTTCTTTTGCTCGTCCCCGATCACGTGCTCGCTCTCTTTCTAAAACAAATCAATAAAATCGAAAAGAAAAGGAAACACATTCAACCAATAACTATTCACGTCAACCGCCAACTCTGTTACAGAGAAACTAAGCTTCCAGAGAACATTTTAACACTGACTTAGCACGTGTTACTTTTTTAAGTTAATTTTTAAAGTTTTAAACATTTGTAAGCCACATTTTTATAGTTTACATGAAATACCGCCAGTTTTTTTGTGTTTTTTGTTTTGTTTTGTTTTGTTTTGTTTTCTGATTGAAAAGTATTACATGTCCATTGTGGAAATGCTGGACAGGTGGAATAATTTAATTAGGAAGGTAATGTAGAACCAAAATCTTTACTCAGAAGCAAAGTCAGGGGTACCAGTGGTATATCCCAATGTCTGCTCTCTGAATTGTAACAATATCTATGCAGTGTTTGAGGCCATCGCTGCTCCATAGGTGGACAACAGAGCAAAACTGAAATGACAATGTCATGCAATCATGCGTAGGTTCCCTCAGTGACATGATTATTGCATTTTCAAATAATTGTTTTCCTTTATGGTTTGTCAGGGTTTTATCTTGTTAAAGGGAGCCTTTCTTTTCCCCAGGTCCTGGGTGTATTACTCATAGATTGACACACCTTAATTATGATGTTTATGTTACTGATGTACTGGCATTGACTGTAACATACAACGTGTTACAATGTTTCCATATGGAAGGCCAAGGGAGACAATGTTGTTTCCTACATCTAATCTGTTTCAGAGGTAGAAATACCCCACAGGGACCTCTTCCAAAATGCCGGTCCCATCGGTCGACCGGCTATGTGCAATACAGATAATGTGTCTAAACACGCAGAATTTTTTAAAATGCATTTATTTTTAATTGCATTTCATTAGTGTCTGAACGTTTATTGACACACTCTGCACGTGAACCATGTGATGGTGATCTTCCTCTGCCCGTGCACCGTGACTCCGCTCATGATGAAAGATGTGATCTGTTTTGAAAACGGGAGGTCAGTGTAAACCAATGCATCATCAACATCGGTGATGCTCGTCCTTCCGTGGCAAAAGCAAATCATGTTATCAGTTCAACTCGAGGCTCACCCTGATCATCCCAAGACCTAGTGTAGGGACTTGGGGATTGACCCAGCACCAAGGGTCTTACAGAAAGACAGTTCTGGAAAAAGCAGAGAGCCCTGTTTTAGGAAATAAATCATCTTCCTTGACAACAGAACAGCGACCGTTCCTCAACTCAATTAATTGGCTACGTTAGTCTTTTTCTTTTCTCTCTTGACTGACTCGAGCTGAGTTAGCAAGTGTTACTTTTTTAACTTAATTTTTAAGGTTTTAAACATTTGTAAGCCACATTTTTGTGGCTTTTTGGGCAAGAGTGACTTCTTCACTCTTAATGTTTTTGGAGATATGTATCATTTAAAATGAGAATTCATGTCCGATACCATCTCTTAGAGTATTAGAAGGCTCCTTTTCAATCGGGTCTACATGTATTGAAAAAGAGCTATATTAAAATGATTTTACAAAGATAGCTTTGTGAGCAGATTCGTATGGATACATATGAATATAAATGTATATATATTTATATATGTATATATTTGTGTGCATATATATCTATGCATAAATGTATACTTTTTTCTGGTTCATGAACATGACACTTTTGGCAAATCAATGGAAGCTGATCATGCCTTTGGTCACAGGGATGTTTCCACTCAGTATATGTAGAGGTAAAATGCAAATGCTACGCATCACTTTCAGGTATGGAAAATATATGTTTCAGAGACGCCCGTTGGATAAAGACCCGAGGGTGCCTAAAGATGTGTAGGCAAGCTGAAAGGGATTCCAGAGTGTGGCATTCTAGGAATGTGGGCCTGAGCAAGCCAGAAGGCAGGA
>PISX010033754.1:0-14741 GCA_004024625.1 Mellivora capensis | reverse complement strand
GTCCGTTCCCCTCTGGGTGCTGCAGAGCAGGTTCCCAGCCGCGATCTCTGGGGACACCTGTGTGTCCTGCTTGTACTCAAAACCACAAGCGGCAGCTGTCTGGGCAGCTCCAGACCGCCAGAGAGGTTCCAAGCAGGGAAGGCACACAGAGATTTTCCTGCTGGCCCGAGCTGAGAGCGATCAGACTTTCTGGGTCCTAGAGAGCCCCGCTGGCTGGCGCCTGTGCACCTCTCTCAGGGGAGGGTGTGGAGTGCGTCTCAGGCTCTGCTAGCGTGGCGCGGCACACACGTGGGGACTGCAAAAGTCTGTTTCTGCTCCGGGAGGGTCCCAGCCCCTGCCACACACCCAGCGCCCTTAGGAGGTCTCCTCACTGCTCAGAGACCAAGACCTGGTTTCTCTGCTGCACTCTCTCTGGCTCAGCGCCAGGGTGTCTGCCCTCCGTGGGGGACTTAAGCCCCTGTCCCTAACAGTTCCAATTCCCACAATTTCACCCTGCGATCTTTTCTCTTTTTGAGTGCTTTTTATCAGTCTTCAAGTTAATGCTGTTCCCCAGTCGTAAGGCACTCTCGTATTGGGGTATTACTTCCCAATGCGTTTCCTCTGGTGGCTCCCTCCCTCTTTTGTTTATCTTCCAATACCAGTCTGGCGTTCCCACTCCGGTTTACCTGCCCACTGGCGTCTTCTGCCCCCATAGAGATCCTGACAAGTAGAATTCTGATCTCAGTCTGATTTTATGAGTGATCGGAGTTCCTTCGTAGGTCATTAGCTCACTTTAGGGGACAGGTTGAACCAGAGCCTCCTCTTAGTTCCCCGCCATCTTGTCTCCCCTTGGCAAGTCATTTTGATTCTGAGTTTCCTCTCATTTATACATTGGTGATAATTTCTACACCACAGGGTTATTGTGAGGATATGAAGTGAAATTCAATGCCTTAAGTGTATAGACATGAAAGGTCTCAATTTTTATAAGTATCAGTTCAGTTAAAAATGTAAATTAAGTGAAACAATATTTTGATTATTCTGGCTAAATAATTAAGTTAGTTCACATACTACAGAGTTTCTGAGTCTCATCTGAAGTTATTTCTCAATTAGGTAAGGATTTTACTGGAACAATTTATTTCAGACTTGTAGGTTTACAGAGAGTCTGTCTTGCTCACCATATTGTCTTGTGGATCTAGTGGATCTCTTAGCCATCATTACATTATTTCTCTTTTAGTAAGCTTTGAGAATATAAATATTTGAAAGCTCCTAGAGAAAAACACACATCAGTGGAAAATGAATTAGAAAACAAAAAGCAAAATGCATAAATTTTCTCTTTTCTAACCACCTGATTATTTATATTGGACTCAATGTTCAATAAAGAAGGGAAAGATGAATCTAGATCTCATCAAACCTGCTACCTGAGATACTGGCCAATCCATAGGAAAAGTACTTTTCTTAATCCATATAAATTTATAATCCTGCAAATAATTTAATGGTTTGTATGTACATCACACACACACATTTCTCTCTCTCCTTTTTTTTTGGTTTTAATTTCGAATTCTAAATGCAGTTTAAGAGATTTAGATTAAGTTAAGAAATTATAAGAAACCTTTAAGTGAGTTAAAGGAAAAGTTGAAATTGGGCATCACTCATTAAAAAATGAGCACATACCTCTTTTTTTCAGCTGTGGGCAAGGTCACATTAGATGAAGTGGGGGATCTAAACTTTAGAATAAAAGCCATATTTCTCTCAAGAAGGCTACTGCAAATCCTTCTAAAGACCAAAGATCAAATTTTAAGTTTTCTTTTTATTAGGGGCAACTTGTACTGTTTGATTTTTTGCTTTAATAATAACTAGTCCTCATATATTGACTGTGAAGGACTCTGTAAAAAACAGGAGGCTTTAACAAAGTTTCTATTAAATGAAAGAGCAATAAAGAAACAAAACCAAATGACAATAAAGCCATGAAATAGATCTCATTTTTCACACTTTCCTCTTGTGTGCCTGTACTACAAGTGCAGTACTAAGATACAAAACAACTTATCATCAAGGAACTGTTACCTTAATTATAAAGTGAAACAACCTTGCTAATGTAGTCAGAAATCCTTGTTAGTTCACACTCTGGACATGTAGTTCTGAATGGGCTCCAAATTCAAATACATAGAAAGCCTGTTACCATGATTGTGATATGGAGGCTTGAAACAGCCTTCGACTACACCCTACTGATTTGAGTCATCTGGTTTTATTCCTGTGTTTTATTTATTTATTTGGAACTGCAGCCTTTGCCCTTAGGGTAGAGATAAACTGTTAACACTCCTTTGGTCCCAAGCAGCAGGCACTTTTGAATAGTTCATTCATGGAGAACCATTTGTTTGAGAAAGCTTTTTGTCTGATTATTGGCCTGGCCTTTAGGGCTCAGGCAGAGATGTGATGAGCCTTGCAGGAAAAATTAAAGAAGACGTAAACAGTAAATGCAGACATTTTGCAACATAGCTAAAAATAAATTGCACTACAGGCAATTATGCAAGTTTTACTGGATACATTAAAAAGACATTAAATGCACAGCTGTTTTAAGTGTCTTTTAAGCTGATAAATTAACTGTCTAATAAATTGTAAGATTTGTCAGCTAATAATGCTATTTTATCTTCTCTAACATATGCCTTCCTAGTTCATGAAGCATTATTGTAAGTGCCAAAAGGAGATAATGTGCATTTTACAGTGTTATGTCTTAAGTGGAATGGATCATTGGCTATGAAGAAGTGTGTTAATAAATCTCCTAGGCTTTGTTAATTGCACTCAATGAAGTGTCACTGTTAAAACACAAAAGATGTGATAGAGAAAGCTGAACATAATGTCTTTCAGTTTTACAATTAACAGTTCACTAGGCAAATCGACCAAAAAGACCATAATTTGTTGAAGCCTGATTAACTTACATTTTTCTAGTCAAGGTCATAATTGTGGATGGCTTAAAGCTATCTTTTAATGCTTATCACAAAAAGTAACCTTGCTAGAAAGAAGAAACATTTTCCTCCAAGTGGCATGAGATGCCTACCAGGTTCCAGAAAAATAAAGCAGCACTGAATCAAACAATAGTCTTTTAGAATCATTCACCGTCAAGCACATTTATTCGTCCTTGACCTGAGAAACATGCTATTTTATATTGCTTGTCCAAGATGGTAAGTGAAAGAGGGTAATGCACAAACTATGAGATTAAAAGACCATTAAGTACAAGCCCTTAGCCTTTAAAAAAAAAGTAATAAAATTTAAAAGTTTAATTTATGTGAAATTGATTTATTTTTTCTTTTTAAATTCAGATGACACCAGCATATTCAATTTGAAAACTCTGTATGAAAATCTCTTTCTTATGAGTTTGGGAAACTTATGATGAGAGTCATGTTGTTTATATATGTTGCTTTAACATATAACAAGAAGTATTTTTCTTTTTTTACTGCTGGGAATTTACCCTTGATTAATTTTTATTACCCTGCCAGTTTGCAATTCTGATCCCACAAAATCAGGAGTTGCATCTTTAATAATACTGTGGCTTCAACAATAATTTTCACAAAACGTGTAGATAAAGCAAATGGGAAACAATGAAACTGCATACTACCTTTAAAACCAGATGAAACTTCATCTTTTGGGCCAAGTATAACATATTTCATATGTTTGTTTTAGTATAAGATTCTCCAAAATAATTAACAACCCAAAAGCAAATTTAAGTCAATTCCAGAAATCCTGCATCAATTTCTATTCAATATATGACTAGTTGAGTGATCCACTAAACCCTCACTTATTTATCTATAAACTAAAATAAAAATATCTACCTTATAAGATCATTGACAAGATCAAGAGAGAAAATTTATGTGAAATACTCTAAAAAGCCAATTTAGTATTATTTATACTTAATTGTGTGTTAGAATATCAGTTATATAATTCTTAATATTCAAAACACTTTCACACCTAGGATCTCAGTTAATTCTTACAACAATCTTCTGAGGAAAGCAGGACAAGTACTTCTAAAATGCAAAATATTTTCTAATGGCTTATTAAGTATAAGGTGCTATGCTAGAGGTTGTAATTCTATAACCAAGTATGATACTGACTTCATCTCTCTTAAAGCTCACAATCTGGTTGAGTAATTATGGTGGCATTACAACAGAGACAATTAAAACTCAAAGAAGTGAAGTTACCTTCATTAGGCTACACAGTAAGACTAGAGGGAAAAAATACTTTAGGCCTTCAGATATAGTTCAGTTTTAAAAACACCTTGAAGAAGTGAAGCAAAGTCTCCTAAATGTCAGTCCAATTCTCTTTAAGTGACTCACACTGTTTTGCTTAGACCACACAGAAAATGAAAATGGAATAGATCAAATGTTAGAAACTATTGTGGGCATTCTAAATTCTTTGATGATATTTGGACTAGATGGGATGGAAGGAATAGAGTGAAAGAACTTTAAATCTTTTGTGCTATATTCAGTAAACTATTTGAGTAAAGCTGCCTCAGATAGCTTCATTTCTGGCCAGACCACCCCAAAGGAGTGGAAGTCCTAATTATCTTCACTACCAATCCTCTTTTTGATTGAGTATGAATGGGAAGATTTTATCTTAAGTGGAGATTATGCACTATGCTATGTCAGCCAGTCTTCAAATAAGCTTAAAAGAAGCTTCTTAAAGAATATACATCATCATCATTAGGGGAAAGTAGATTGGGAGTGTTTCTTTTCTTAGACTCAAAAATGTTTCAGTCACTTTTGTTTTTGAATTGCTACTCTACTTGTGGTTAGAAACTGCAAGGAAAGAAATACTATCAGCTTTTTTATTAGTGTCTTTAGTACATGTGTAGAAAAAATAAAAAAAGTTATCCAATATTCATGGGATTTCTTGGCTAATGATAGGTGTACACATGATTGAGAAAGTTAGAAGTATCAGAACTTCCAAAGATAGTCAAGTTAAAAAATGTATGTACCATATTCTCAAGATAAGAATTGTGTATTTTAGGGTGTCTGAGTGGCTCAGTTGGTTAAGCGACTACCTTTGGCTCAAGTCATAATCCTGGAACCTCAGGATCAAATCCCACATCAGGCTCCCTGCTCAGCAGGATGTCTGCTTCTCCCTCTGACCTCCCCCCACTCTCATGCTCGCTCGCTCTCTCTCTCTCACTCATTCTCTCTCTCTCTCAAATAAATAAATAAAATCTTAAAAAAAGAATTGTGAAAAAAAAAGAATTGTGTATTTTAAACAAGATGAATTAGAAAGAAATAATCAGGACATTTAAGAAGATAGAAGGATTAAGAATAGTAAAAAGAAGGATGGATAGGGACAAAGAATGAAAGAATGGAAGGAAAAAAGGAAGGGAAGGAAGGAAAGAGGGGGGAGGGAGGGAAGGTGGGAGGAAGGAAGGAAGGAAAGAAAGAAAGGAAGGAAGGAAGGAAGGAGGGAGGAGGAAGGAGGGGAAGAAAGAAAGAGAAAGAAGGAAAGAAAGAAAAAAAGAAAAAAAGGGAAAAAGAGAGAGGAAGGAAGGGAGAAAGGAAGAAAGGAAAAGATAGAAAAGAAAGGAAAAAAAGGAAGGAAGAAAAAGAAAGGAAGGAAGGATGAATGGAAGAAAGATGAGCATACTATATTGAAAGATAAGGGGTGCCTGGGTGGCTCAGTGGGTTAAGCCTCTGCCTTTGGCTTGGGTCATGATCTCGGGGTCCTGGGATTGAGCCCCTCATTGGGCTCTCTGCTCGGCAGAAAGCCTGTTTCCTCCACTCTCTCTGCCTGCCACTCTGTCTACTTGTGATCTCTCTCTCTCCCTCTGTATCAAATAAAAAAAAAAAAGTCTGTCATTGTTAGAAAAAAAAAAGAAAGATAAGCAGTGCACATATTTGGAACATGCTATATGTTATTCTAAGCACTTTGCTTATTTTAGCTCTTTTAATCTTGGCAATAACCTCATAAGACTGGTTATATAAATATCTTCCGTTTCACAGATGAAAATTAAAGGCACAGAGGGAAGTTAAATAACTTGATCTGGATCACACAGCTAGCAACTTTTAGAGAAAAGTTGTCTGATTCCAGAGTTTAAGATCTTAGCCACTACAGCATATTCACTAAATAGTATACTCTTTCCATGATCTTCCAGGAAGAGAATAAAATAGCCTGCCCTCTCAAGTGTTCTTACAGCTGGCTCTATTTCTTGTTGCAAGAAAAGGTGAGCTAAGATCTGGGGGATATATCAGGGCTATATTGAGTTTGTAGTTTAAATACTCATTACTCACCAAAAGATAATATATCCGTTTTTAATAACTTTCATTATTTGTTAAAGATTTATTTATTTATTTATGTTCTTCATAGACAATTTAGAATATAGATATAAAAAATTATAAAACTAGGGATGCCCAAGTAGCTCAATTGGTTAAGCATCCTCTCTTGATTTCAGCTTAGGTCATTATCTCAGTGTTGTGAGATTGATCCCTGCATTGGACTCCACACTGGGCATGGAGCCTGCTTAAAATTCTCTCTCTCCCTCTCTCTCTGCCCCTCCCTCTCTCTTTCCCCCATGTCTAAAAATATTTATAAAAATAATCGAAAGGCCCATAATCCACATCCTGCCAAACATAATCTATCATCTGCCATCTATCTATTATCTATCTATATTTACACACACTCGTGCACACATGTGCCCCAAAAATCAACCATTTGCATAAAAGATGTGAAGCATAACTTAGTGTCCATACAATTAAAAAAAAACTATGGCATTTATCAATAGTAAGCACAATGTGAGGAAACAAAATTGTATGCTTTAACTCCCAAGATGCTAAATTGATCTTTAATAGAAGGAAAAGTTCCAGAAGCAAGAAGCCAAGAGGTCTACTCTAGTTTATATTGTTCCAACTACACCTGAAAAATTATGTTTAGTCATGGACACCACATAGGATACTGACAAATAAGCATCCATTCACAAGAAAATGTCTGGGATAGGGACAGCTGGTTGGCTCAGTTGGTTAAGCTTCTGCCTTCAGCTTAGGTCATGATCCCGGTGCCCTGTGATTGAGTCCCACATTAGGCTCCCTGCTTGGTGGGGAGCCTGCTTCTTCCTCTGCTGCTCCTTCTGTTTTTGCTTGTACTCTCTCTATATATCCCTCTCAAATAAATAAATAAAATCTTTTTAAAAAAGAAAACAAAATAAAATATCTGGGATTGTATAGGGGTATAAAGTCATGTCAGAGTAGGGAGAATTGATAGAGCATAGAAGTTAGAATACTGAGAAGTCCAAGTACCTTCAATTTCTGTCTTCAGATAGCTGAAGAACTGTTACATGAAATAGCAATAAAACCTGTATTACCACATGACCCAAATTAGGAGAAAATTTTCCAATGTTTTTGAGGAGAACAAAGGTGGAATTAATTTCTTGGGAAATTAATGAGTTCTTTGTCAGTGAAGGTGACCAAACCAAGATAAGGCACATTCACTTGTTTAAAATGTTTCAGAAGGGATTCAAGCTTTGGAGGAAAGCATTCAAGAGTCTTGCCTTTGTTCAATTTGGGCTGTTATAACAAAAACACCATAGGCTGTGTGTTTAAACAATACAAATTTATTTCTCACAATACTGGGACTATAAATCTCAGATTAAGTCTCCAGCATATTCAGTATCTTGTGGAGGCCCACTCTTCAATTCACAGATGGCACCTACTCACTTTATCCTCACATGGTAGAAAAAACAAGGAAGTTTTCTGGGTCTCTTTTATAAAGACACTAACCCCATTCATGAGTGCTGTATGCTCATGACCTAAATACCTCCCAAAGGACCCACCTCCAAGCACCATCACATTGGGGATTAGGTTTCAACATAGGAAGTTTTGGGGGAAACATGCACCCATTCTACAACAGGTATCAAAGGTCCTCCTCTACCTTTGAGTCTATATATAAGTCCTGAGCCTTAGGCATTCAAAGACTTTAAAACTTGAGTGTGATCTTGGGAAAAATTGTGAAGGTAATCCATCTTATTTTTCAGTACCACTTTCTGTTGTTGGGATCTTTCACTGTTACCTTTGTGCAATAAACATCACTTTCACCTCCTCAGGAAGTAGAAGCTCAGGTACCTGCTGGCAGGTCTCAGGCCTTGCTTTTTTCCCCCTAGACTTCCCCAGCCCCACACAATCTTCCATTCTCCTGGGTGATAGCAATTCAGACAGTAATCCAATCAAAGAGGGTTATAATGGGTTAATGGCTTTATCCAAACAGATACGATATTTGTATTCCATCGTGACATCCTCAATGCAAAGAATCAAAAGATGTAACACAGTTCAGAATGAAGTCAAACACCTACAGTGTTTTCAGGTCCTGAAAAGAGGAATGAGGAATGCAGGTATCTTTCACAGGATGAAGGTTGTTGTGAGAACTTTTTAAAATGTATTTTCTCTAATATGCTCCTTCTACCAGTGAATCATAAGCAGAATGGAAATCCAGAGATAGCATCAAAATATGTAGGGGAGGTTTGTGGACTCTTCATCATCAGAGATCTATAAAAAGAGCATAAATTAACCTTTCTGGGATGATAATAATACCTCTGGGTATTATACTACTCAATGCCCTTCCATACACATAATCTCATATCAGTCTTTTAAAAGTGAAGTAGGTAGGTGGGAATAATTATTTTAATTTTACAAATGAGAAACTTGCGGTTCAGAGTATTTAAGTAAGTGGCTTACATTACTTATGCTAATTAGGGATAGAACCAAGATCACATATCCTGAAGTCATTGTTCAGTGATATTTTCCATGATGATAATTTTTAATGTTACAAGTTAGCATTTATTGAGTGCTTAGTATACAGTTAGCTCTCAATTAAGCAATTCACTCATATTATATCACTGGATCCTTTGGAAAACTCTGTGATGTAGGTATTATCATGCCAGTGTTATAGACATAAAAACTGAGGTCATAGAGATTAGTGACTTGTCTCAGATTGTGTAATTAGTAAATGGCATATATAGTATTTTAAGCCAGATTTGCTTGACTATTAAATCCATCCCATTTTTTCTTTAAAGCCACTATCTATGCATTTTACTGGTCCTAGACTAAGAGTTGTTTACTTTTAAGGTGTGATTTCCAATTTGACCTTTTTAATCATTTGTTAAACTCACACACGATATTCACTTCTTAGTTTTGAAACTCAGATATTAGGCACCAAAGATAGACAGCTTTAGTTTTTCAAACAGAAAATACATATGCAAAATGTAAAATTGAATATATTATTTAATATATAATTCATATAACAAAAGTAAAAGAATACAGAAGAGAATAGAATGAAAAGCAAGTTTTTCTTTCATCAGTGAATCCCCATTCCTGAGTTCCCCAACAACCCCACCCCTCATTCTTTTTAATGTAAACTGCTTTTTTTTAAAGATTTTTATTTATTTATTTGACACAGAGAGAGAGATCACAAGTAGGCAAAGAAGCAGGCAGATAAAGAGAGGGAAGCAGGCTCCCTGCTGAGCAGAGAACCTAATGTGGTGCTTTATCCCAGGACCCTGAGATCATGAGCTGAGTTGAAGGCAGAGGCACAACCCACTGGGCCACCCAGGCACTCCAAACCTTCATCCTTACTGCCCTCCTTCGAAAAGCAACCACCCTTATCAGTTTCTGGTTTATCTGTCCAAAGATATTTTATTGTTTTATTCATATAACTTTATGTATATATTTATGAATATGTATATATGTATAAATATAAATATGCAACTGTACATGATATATGTGAATACATGAACATCTCTATGACAAAAGGTAAAATTCTTAGAGGTGGAATTGTTGGAGCTCATGGTATGTACATTTTGTTACTTTGATAGATACTGCTAAATTGTCCTCTGAAAAAGTTGTATAAGTTTAAGTCCTACCAACAATCAGATGTCTGTTTTCCCACAGCCTTTACAATACAGTATATAATCAAATGCTTTAAATGTTGTCAAAATTATGGGGCACCTGGGTGGCTCAGTGGGTTAAAGCCTCTGCCTTCGGCTCAGGTCATGATCCCAGTGTCCTGGGATCGAGCCCCACATCAGGCTCTCTGCCTGGTGGGGAGCCTGCTTCCTCCTCTCTCTCTGCCTTTCTTTCTGCCTACTTGTGATCACTGTCTGTCAAGTAAATAAATAAAATCTTTTAAAAATAAATAAATAAATGTCAAAATTATAGGAAAAACCTAGCATCTCATAATTTTAATTTATATATATTTTCTTATTATTGATTTTATGTTTCATTTCATATGTTTAAAAGCCATTTACATTTTTCTGAGTTGTCTAGAAACAGCTCTGCTTATTTTTCTATAGGGTTGTTGGCTTTTTCTTACTGATTTTTATTTAGGTTTTTTTTTTTTTTGTAATGAAATAAAATCTTTTTATTTATTTATTTATTTATTTATTAAATTTTCATTGTGTTATGTTAGTCACCATACAATACATCATTAGTTTTTGATGCAGTGTTCCAAGATTCATTGTTTATGTACAACACCCAGAGCTCCATGCAATACAAGCCCTCCTTAATACCCACTACCAGGCTCACCCATTCCCCCACCCTCTTCCCTCTAAAACCCTCAGTTTGTTTCTTAGAGTCCACAGTCTCTTATGGTTTGTCTCCCCCTTCCTTATTGATTTTTAGAATTTAAGTTATAGTAAAGAAATAGGGCTTTGTCAGAGGCATATTTTATCTTCTATTTCATCTTGTCATGTGCATTTTTTGTCTTTATTTATGGTACATTTTTCAATGAATACAATTGTTTAAAAGATTTTATCTATTTATTTGACAAAGAAAGACACAGCTAGAGAGGGAATACAAGCAGGGGGCATGGGAGATGTAGAAGCAGGTTTCCTGTGGAGCAGGGAGCCTATGGAGGGCTTGATCCCAGGATCCTGGGATCCTGACCTGAACTGAAGGCAGACACTTAATAACTTAGCCACCCAGGGGCTCCTCAACGCATACAATTTAAAATGTGACAAGGTCATATTTATTTAATTTTAATGGTTTTTAGGTTTTTTGTATTGCTTAAGAAGGTCTAATCTGTCTAGGATTATTTAAATATATTCCCTATGTCTTCTAGATCTTTTATAACTGCTTTTAAAAACCTTGATTGTGAATGAACTGTGAACAAAACAATCTGATTTCAGAGATATATTATCTGAGTGATTTCAAATTTTTAGCAAATGTTTAAGAAAAATAACTATAGAAATATATGCATAATGGATTAATTTTAATTAAGTCACTTATTACTATAGACTTAGCCAAGATTTGTGTAACATAGAACCACAAGGTAGACAAAGCAAACTTTGGTCAGAATCATGAATGTGGAAAGATGTGGAAACAAAGAAAATACTTCTTACACCGGATAGAGAGAAAAATTGCATATACAGCTAATGGTAAATAGATGGTCAGAAATACTGTTGAAAGATGCTCAGTATTTCTCTTTTGTGATGAAGTGTGTTGCATTAAGATTTGGAGAGACAGTAAGCATAGAATAGTGGGATTTCTGCTATGCTCGAAATTTTCTTCCACAAAGAGAAGTTCATCCTGCTGATAGAACTGTTTTCCAGAGATAAAAGATGGGGACTCTCACATTAAATTAAGCATACATGAAGCATGCATGTATTTCTCTCTGTTAAACTC
Organism: Mellivora capensis; assembly: GCA_004024625.1. Classification (NCBI taxonomy): domain Eukaryota; kingdom Metazoa; phylum Chordata; class Mammalia; order Carnivora; family Mustelidae; genus Mellivora; species Mellivora capensis. Next base: position 3,126 of record PISX010033754.1, on the reverse strand, counting down.
TGAAAGATTTGCCTGTTGGCAGAAGTGACCCATTATGACTTAAACAGATATCCATCTACAATATATTAAATAAATGAGAGGCTGAAATTACTTAACCCATGCTCAATATACTTGCCAAAACAATAGGATTTCAGAAAAGTGGATGCAGCTCTATTTCCCTAGGAAATTTCAATAATCCATTCACTAGATGAATAAAAACCAATTGTAACGTAATGTAACTGGTAGGCAAGAAACTCAGTCTCAGGAATGTGAAGAGTGCTGTTTTATTTTCACATGCTCAGTGGTCTCTCTAAAAGACTTTTTTCTAAAGGTGTTCAATTATACATTTTTTTCCTTTAATCTTTAAACCCATGGTAGCAGTAAGTTGAAAAACTGAAATTTACCTTCATAATTTTGCCTTATCATTTCCAATAAAGATGAAAACCAGAAAATAGGAAGAATGTACTTAGCTCCATGAATGGCTAAAGTGTGCTAAAACTGAAAGAAGAATTGTTTATAAATCTGCAACCCCCTTCTCATTTTTAATAGCCTAATTCCAAACAAGATGTAAGAAAGCGGTTAGATTACATATGAACCGCAAGGAATGGGAACATCAGTGAAGAGTATATGCCACAAGGAGTCTTGTTTTATTTGGGATTGGCAAATTTTTATTTGCCAAATTTTTATTCAGCTGGTAAGGTGTTTCTTTGCTGTCAGCCTCAGCCTCCTTCATGCTGTCACTTGGACTTTCCTGTGTCATCATGATACAAATCTCTGTTACTGTTGCTAAATTTAAAGTGTTAGTAGCAGTGAAGCCAACTTCTACTAGGACAAAAGCTGCTGAATTAATACCACCTTAAATCATCACATTGTACATATATAAAAACTCAGAGCAAAAGTAGCAATGCTGATTCATAGCCCCAGTTAAGGAATAAGGGCAGGAGATTTAAAATAAAATGCAGTCCCTACAACTTCTTACCTTTGTGACCTCAGAGAAACATCTAAATCTTTTTGATGCTCAGTATCCTAATTATTGATTAGGGATATATAACTCATAGGAATATCCAGATAAATAAATTATAAGATATATAAAAATTGCCTAAATTGCTTAGTGTATAAAATATATTCAATAAATATTATTATTATTTGATTATCTTTCCTTCAATGTTGTGATGTGTACATGTCTAACCCAGTGCCTATCACACAGTGGGTACACAATAAATATTAGTCAAATCTGAAAGACATGAGGTTACCTGTTTTATACTCAAATATTAATGACATAGCAGTTTAATTTATTTGTTTTGGATGAAACAGATTATTTTTTTATTCATATTAAGGAGGAATTCTTCTTTTTTTAGGACAAATTACATTGGATAGTATACCTTAAGTCAAATTCATGAGTCACTAACAGTGCATATTCTAGAAATGTAGCTGGGAAGAGATATTACTTAAGATCAAGAGTGCTTTCCTCCATCTATCAGATCCCAATGGGAGCCTAAGATCAGAAGGTAGAATCACTGTGATTAGGAATGTAGCCTTTGGATTCAGAATGATTTGGACTCAAGTCCTGGCTCTATCAACTTCTAGCTGTGTGACCTTTAGTAAGGCACTTAACATTTCTGAGCTTCTGTTCAAACTCAATACATGTTATTTTTATTATTGTTATTAGTTGAGATACAATATTGTCTTTAACATCACCTTTAAATAGAAGAGACAGAAATTCTCAGTATAAGCAACCACCCCAAAAATAGATCCAAATGAAAGAACTCTCCAGAATCTCAATAAACTAAATAGAATACATCTCAATTAAAGCACATATATCAAGCATTATATATCTGTATTTCTGTGTACATATAGACAGAAATCATGGTAAATCTATTTCTTCATAATAACTATAGGTAGAATTTGATCTAGAAATGTGAGGGCATTCTTTTTTTTTTTTTTTTTTTTTTTTTGGTGGTGGGGTGAGGCAGAGGGAGAGGGAAATAGAATATCTTAAACAGGTTCCACACCCAGTGTGGAGCCTGATGCAGGGTTCAATGTCTCAACCCTGAGATCAGGACCTGAGCTAAAATCAAGAGTCTGATGTTTAACTGAGCCACCCAGGTGCAAGGTGAGGACATTCATAAAAGCAACAACTCCTTTTGGACATTTCTAGTAATCTGAGATTCTTGTACAAATAAATGTAGCAGGACATAATATCCAACAAAAGCACATACCAAAAGAACTCTACAATTCTGCTCTTGCTTCCTTGGCATGGTCAGAAGCTAACCATATTTTAAAACACAAATATTTGTAATCAAGTGGTCTGAAAGCCAAAGGCCTTTTAGAAAGACCTTATTTAGTAACACTATACAATGTCTTTTTTTAAAATTTATTTTCAGGGTAACAGAATTCATAGTTTTTGCACCACAACCAATGCTCCATGGAATGCGTGCCCTCCATAAGACCCACCACCTGACTCCCCCAACCTCCCAGCCCCTACCCCTTCAAAACTTCAAAGTTCAAAACTTCAAAACTTCAAAACTGTTAAAAAACAGATTGTTTTTCAGAGTCCATAGTCTCTCCTGCTTCATCTCCCCGTCCAATTTCCCTCAACTCCCTTCTCCTCTCCATCTCCCCATGTCCTCCGTGTTATGTGTTATGCTCCGCAAGTGAAACCATATGATAATTGACTCTCTCTGCTTGACTTATTTCACTCAGCATAATCTCTTCCAGTCCCGTCCATGTTGCTGCAAAAGTTGGGTATTCATCCTTTCTGATGGAGGCATAATACCCCATAGTGTATATGGACCACATCTTCCGTATCCATTCGTCCATTGAAGGGCATCTTGGTTCTTTCCACAGTTTGGCGACCGTGGCCATTGCTGATATAAACATTGGGGTAGACATAGCCCCTCTTTTCCCCACATCTGTACCTTTGGGGTAAATACCCAGTAGTGCAGTTTCAGGGTCATAGGGAAGCTCTATTTTTAACTTCTTGAGGAATCTCCACACTGTTCTCCAGAGTGGCTGCACCAACTTGCATTCCCACCAACAGTGTAAGAGGGTTCCCCTTTCTCCACATCCTCTCCAACACACGTTGTTTCCTGTCTTGCTAATTTTGGCCATTCTAACTGGTGTGAGGTGGTATCTCAATATGGTTTT
>PISX010033753.1:0-14746 GCA_004024625.1 Mellivora capensis | reverse complement strand
TTTGAAAATGAGAGAGAAAAACTAACCTAGAAACAAAGTTGACAGCCCCTCCCTTCTCAAGATCAAACAAGGTAATGTGACTTTTAGTATTTTTGAAATCCACACCCTAATCGCCCTGAGAATAGAGGCAGCTGATGTTAGTCATGTCTAATTAAAATTGTTCTGTTCCATTTAGTTTCTTTTTTTTTCACTTAAAAAATTTTTTTTTAATTTTTAAATAAACATATAATGTATTTTTATCCCCAGGGGTACAGGTCTGTGAATCACCAGGTATACACACTTCACAGCACTCACCATAGCACATACCCTCCCCAATGTCCATAACCCCACCACCCTCTCCTGACCCCCCTCCCCCCAGCAACCCTCAGTTTGTTTTGTGAGATTAAGAGTCACTTATGGTTTTTCTCCCTCCTGATCCCATCGTGTTTCATTTATTCTTTTCCTACCCCCCAAACCCCCCATGTTGCATCTCCACTTCCTCATATCAGGGAGATCATATGATAGTTGTCTTTCGCCTATTGACTTATTTCACTCAGCATAATACCCTCTAGTTCCATCCACGTCGTTGCAAATGGCGAGATTTCATTTCTTTTGATGGCTGCATAGTATTCCATTGTGTATATATACCACATCTTCTTTATCTATTCATCTGTTGATGGACATCTAGGTTCTTTTTTTTTTAATCGATTAAATTCTTTTTTTAATTTAAATATTTTTTTAATTTCTTTTCAGCGTAACAGAATTCATAGTTTTACACCACACCCAGTGCTCCATGCAATGTGTGCCCTCCATAATACCCACCACCAGGCTCCCCCAACCTCCCACCCTGTTCCATTTAGTTTCTAATGACTGACATTGCATTGTTTCCCACATAGTGGTTGGTCAATTTGCTTCAATCTATCATCAAGCTTTCTCGATTAGTAGTAGTAATTATAACTCCCAAGTCAATAGCTGTATCAAAGCAAGGTTAAGTAAACACCAAAAAGTTATTAGGGAAGAAAAGAACTAAAAGAACTATAAGCTTAGCAATACCTATAGACATATAGTAAAATCTGGATGGAACATAAATCTTTTAAAGGGGTAGGCATTAAAAGTTTGTGGGAAATAGAGCCAGGTGTGACTAGGAGGCTTTGCATAAGACAATGAAGCCGGATTGTCCACAGTCTCCAGGCCTTTTGTCTCAAGGAGATCGGTTCAAAGCTAGCCCCACGGATTGGAGGTGGAAATTTTCAGAAGGCTCTAAGTGATGGACCAAGGGAATGACTCTCAGCATCAATTTCACTGAGCTCTCCTGAAAGTAAGCCTGGTTGGATAACAGAAACAAAAAGAAATATAAGTCCAGATTATAAGCAAAAAATCTAATCAATGTTTTCATTAACGAGTTTATTTAAGGAGAGGAAATAAGATTGTGTTGACTTAGCCAATTCCTGCCATTTACTTGTGGGTGTTTCTTAACCAAATCAAACTTTAGCCCATGCCCTAGAAGGGCAAAGAAAAAGTATGATTGTTGGGCCACTCCCTGTTCTATTCTTTCCTGAACTGACAGAGCATTTCCTGCTCTGAAATTATAAATCTCTTACTCTATGAGAATGTTTAAAATTACTTGAAGTTTAGTATCAATAAAAGGGCTTTGGATTTGGACTCCTTCACTCTCTCCATCCCTGCACATGCACTTGGTGACATGTATATGAATGTTTGCGCTTGTGTGTACACATACACATATATATGATGACTCTGTCATGCATGTGCACACACACAAACACACACCATGGACTAAGAAAATTCACTGAGTGTTGTAGACTAACATCACATAGTTATCTGAAGCTTATTCAGTTTTCTATTATATTAGCTCCTTGGGAAATATTTCTAGGCAATGAGAATAAACAATTAGCTTTATGAGTTTAAACAGGCTTAGTTTCAGAATGAAACAATAACCCTTTCCCCCACAAAAGTATCTCTCCTTTTTTCTTCTCTGAACTCCTTGAAAATGTTTTAATAAATGTATTTCTTGTGTCCCCAGTGATGAAGAAAGGGATGGCATATTTCACTCCCCATCTGCAAACCCTATTACCCAGAGGACTGGTCCTAAAGAAACACCAGGACTATTTGGTGAACAAATATATTGATACTTCTCTGTACACCGTGTGCATTATTTTTCAAGAGTATAGAGAAAGATCAACCCATCACCTGTTCATTATATATAAAATACATATTTTATATATATATATGGACATATAAAACAGACACATATATGATACATGTAACAGAAAATTTACCTTTTTGACTACTTTTAAGCACACAGATCAATAGCATTAAATGCATTCACAATGCTGTGCAAACATCACTACCACCCATTTCCAGAATTTAAAAAAATATATTTTTATTTAATTTCAGTTTTATTAACACAGAGTGTATTACTAGTTTCAGGGGTAGAATTTAGTACTTGCGTCAGTTGCATACAACACCCAGTGCTCATTACATCAAGTTCCCTTTTTAATGCCCATATCCACATTACCCCACTCCTCTACCCACCTCCCCTCCAGCAACCAATTTGTTTCCTGTAGTTAAGAGTCTCTTATGGTTTGTCTCCCTCTCCATTTTAATCTTATTTTATTTTTCCTTCCCTTTCCCTATGTTCATCTATTTTGTTTCTTAAATTTCATATATGAGTGAATTATTTGTTATTTGTCTTTCTCTGACTGACTTACTTTGCTCAGCATAATACCCTCTAATTCTATCCACATTGTTGCAAATGGTAAGATTTCATTCTTTTTGATGGCTGAGTAATATTCCATTCTGTATATATACCACATCTTTATCCATTCATTTTTTGATGAACATGTGGGCTCTTTCCATAGTTTGGCTATTGTGGACATTGCTGCTATAAACATTAGGGTCCATGTACCCCTTTGAATCACTATGTTTGTATCCTCTGGATAAATACCTAGTACTGTAATTGCTGGGTTGTGGGGTAGCTCTATTTATAACTTTTTGAGGAAGCTCCATACTGTTTTCCAGAGTGACTGCATCAGTTTTCATTCCCACTAGTAGCATAAGAGGGTTCCTCTTTCTCTGCACTCTCACCAACATGTTATTTCCTGAATTGTTAATTTTAGCCATTCTGACTGGTGTGAGGTGGTGTCTCATTGTAGTTTTAATATGTATTTCCCTGATGCTGAGTGATGTTGACCATTTTTTCATGTGCCTGTTAGCCATTTGTATGTCTTTTTTGGAGAATGTCTGTTCATGTCTTCTGTCCATTTTTTAACTGAATTACTTCTTTTCTGGATGTTGACTTTGATAAGTTCTTCATAGATTTTGGATACTAGCCCTTTATCTGATAAGACACTTGCAAATATCTTCTCCAATTCTGTAGGTTGTCTTTTAGTTTTGTTTATTGTTTCCTTTGCTTTGCAAGTTTTTAAATTTAACTTAATTTAATTTTTTTTCAGTGTTCCAAAATTCATTGTTTATGCACCACACCCAGTGCTGTCCATAATACCCACCACTAGGCTTACCCTCCCATCCCCCTCCCCTCCAAAACCCTCAGTTTGTCTCTCAGAGTCCACAGTCTCTATGGTTTTTCTCCCCCTCTGATTTCCCCCAACTCACTTCTCCTCTCTATCTCCCAATGTCTTCTGTATTATCCCTTATGCTGCACAAGTAAGTGAAACCATAATTGACTCTCTCTGCTTGACTTATTTCACTCAGCATAATCTCTTCCAGTCCCATTCATGTTGGTACAAATTTGGGTATTCAGCCTTTCTGATGGAGGCATAATATTCCATTGTATATATGGACCATATCTTCTTTATCCATTCAAATGTCCATTGAAGGGCATCTTGATTCTTTCCACAGTTTGGTGACCAGGACCATTGCTGCTATGAACATTGGGGTACAGATGGCCCTTCTTTTCACTACATCTGTATCATCAGGGTATATACCCAGTAGTGCAATTGCAGGGTCATAGGGTAGCTCTATTTTTAATTTCTTAAGGAATCTCCACACTGTTTTCCAAAATGGCTGCACCAACTTGCATTCCCACCAACAGTGTAAGAGGGTTCCCCTTTCTCCACATCCTCTCCAAAACTTGTTGTTTACTGTCTTATTAATTTTGGGCATTCTAACTGGTGTAAGGTGGTATCTCTATGTGGTTTTGATTTAAATTTCCCTGGTGGCTAATGATGATGAACATTTTTTCATGTGTCTGTTAGCCATTTGTATGTCTTCTTTGGAGCAGTGTCTGTTCATGTCTTCTGCACATTTCTTGATATGATTATCTGTTTCGTGGGTGTTGACTTTGAGAAGTTCCTTATAGATCTTGGATATCAGCCCTTTGTCTCTAGTGTCATTTGTGAATATCTTCTCCCATTCCGTGGGTTGCCATTTTGTTTTGTTGACTGTTTCCTTTGCTGTGCAAAAGCATTTGATCTTGAAGAAATCCCAAAAGTTCATTTTCATTTTTGTTTCCTTTGCCTTTGGAGACATATCTTGAAAGAAGTTGCTATGGCTGATGTCAAAGAGGTTACTGCCTATGTTCTCCTCTAGGATTTTGATAAATTCCTCCCTCACATTGAGGTCTTTTATCCATTTCGAGTCTATCTTTTTGTATGGTGTAAGAAAATGGTCGAGTTTCATTCTTCTATGCATAGCTGTCCAAAGTGGTCTATTTTCATCTTTCTGCATGTGGCTATCCAATTTTTCCAACACCATTTGTTGAAGAGACTGTCTTTTTTCCCACTGGATATTCTTTCCTGCTTTGTTGAAGATTAGTTGACCATAGAGTTGAGGATCCAGAACTCTTTTTATGTTGCAAAACTGAAATTCTGTGCCAATTAAATAGTAACTCCCTATTCCCCCTCCCTGCAGCCCCTGAAAATCCCCATTCTACCTTCTGTCTCTGAATTTGACTACTCTAGGGACCTAATATAAGTGAAATTATATAGTATTTTTCCTTTGTTCCTGGCTTATTTCATTCAGCATAATGTCTTCAAGGTTGATTCATGTTTACTATGTGTCAGAATTGCCTTCATTTTTAAGGCTGAATAATATTCCATTGTATGTGTAGACCACATCTTGTTTATATATTCATCTGTCCACTGCCCATTTTTGTAAGTAAAGTTCTTCTGGGCAAACAACCATACCTGTTGGTTTTTACATTGTCTGTAACAATAGCTGTTACTCTGGCTAGGCAGAATTGAGTAATTGTGACAGAACTTTACAAACCATGAAGACAAAACTATTTACTCTCTTGCTTTTTTAAGAGGAAAAAAATGTAGATCTCTATTACAGAGGACTCTAGAATAAGAAATTTTGGGGGGATGACACAGAGAAAAAACATTTTAAAGACCTCACACAGTCAGTTTACCCCCTTCAAGCACTGCTTTTTTGTATCCACAAACTAAGCCCAGTGGCTTTTCTTTTCTTTTCTTTTCTTCCTCTCTTCTCTTCATTTCCTTTCCCTTCTCTTTCTCTCCTCCTCTTCCCCCATCTCTCTTCCTTTTCCCTCTTCTCTTCTCTATTTTATTTTCTTTATTTTTTCTAAGAGAGAGAAAGAAAGAGAGCAAGAGAGTGCACATGCATTATAGCCTCCCTGGCTATAAGTGTACAAGGAGTCTTTTGGCTCTGGGAACAGTGACTTGAAAACCAGCTTGCTCCTGTGCTCACAACCTTTTAGAGGGTGCCTGCCTGAGAAATGTGATCAGTAGTTCTAGGCCATTTGTAATAGACATTCTTAAGTCCAAGTAGGCCCCATTTATGCTGCTGAATGAACCCTGAAAAAGAAATATCAGAGCAGACTGACTTAAGGAAGATTTACTAAAAAAGTACATTTTTAAGATACAACTCATGGATTTTCACTTGGTGAAATTTCCTTCCAAGTCAGCCTATAAGACATTACCTAAATTAGAAAAAAACCTGGACAAAAATTTGAAGGGCAGGTGAACATTGTTGCACGTGCCTTCTTAATGAAATAGTGATCTTTGCTTGAGGAGAAAATGCCCTTATGCTGGGATTGGTTGTTGGAAACATGCTAAATTTCCTATGAAATTTTAACTTTGCTTTTAACATCAATCATTCCTGTGAATAGCTGTTTCCTTAATGACAAATGAGAAATCTATAGAATGGCATCAGTTTTATGTCCCTGAGTGAGAAAACACACTTATACACATTGACCACTCCATTCCCCAGCCTGTCACTGAACCTCCGAGGACCTGAAATACATGATCCTTCATTTAGAGTCTGCATTTGTTTTTAAAAAATTTATTCTCAGGGCACCTGGTTGGCTGGGTTGGTTAACTATCTGCCTTTGGCTCAGGTCATAATCTTAGGGTCCTGAGATCGAGCCCTATATTGGGCTCCTTGCTCAGTGGGGAGCCTGGTGCTCTTTCTCTCCCCTGCTTGTGTGCTCTCTCCCTCAAATAAATAAATAAATATTTAAAAAATAAAATAAAGCATTTGTTCTCATTGTAGTTTTGCTCTGTATGAACTCTGTACAAAGCATATGGAAGCAAAAACACCAGGATCCCTGATTCCCTCATCCAGCAGGCATTATGCTTCACTGGGGCTCCTGAAAAGCTATGTGGGGTCACCCAGGGCAAGCTCAACAGGCAGCATAGCTTGTTATTGCAGAATTGGCATGTAAAGATGGTGATTCTGTTGCTATAGCTACTAACATGCAGTAGCTGACCAAAAGGGACAGTTAATTCTAGTAAGAAGAACTCTCCTTTTCTTTTCCAACTTTAAAAACACTTCCCATTTCCAGCCAGCCAGCTTCCGCAGCTGGCCTCACCTACTTGAGTGTCATGTGCATTTTAAACTACTCTCTCTGGAGAGCTGAGGTATTGTGTGAGTTCAGTCATTCACGCTCTCTGAGCTCCAGGATCCATGCCCAATTGTCTGACTGGAAAGAGAAGGCAGGTCTTTGTTTTATGTCTTCGTACCTTTGAGTATAGCAAGTGTCTCAGAAACTCCAGGGTTTTATCAAATTCATGAGTTAGACTAGGGATTGGCAAACTGCCTCTCAGGCCAAATCCATCTTGCTGCTTGTTTTGTAAATAAAGTTATATTGGAACACAGCCTAGCTCATGTGTTTACATATTGTCTACAGCTGCTTTGATTGCTGCTTTCCCTCTACCATGGCTTGGTTGGGTAGTTGCCACAGACATCTTATTTTTCAACACCTAGAATATCAACTATTGGGCCTTTGACAGAAAAAATTTGTCAACTCCTGACCAGGCTAATGCTGAAGAGTAACTCAAGATCATCAGGTGCTAAATGTATAAAGGTCAGAGATCCCATGTATAGATCTCTCTAGTTCATACTCAACATTTACTCCTACCAGAGCATGCCTGGAAATGAAAATTATTTAATGAGGGGCGCCTGGGGTGGCTCAGTTGGTTAAGCGACTGCCTTCAGCTCAGGTCATGATCCTGGAGTCCCGGGATCGAGTCCCACATCGGATTCCCAGCTCCACAGGGAGTCTGCTTCTCCCTCTGACCTTCTCCTCATCCATGATCTCTCTCACTGTCTCTCTCTCTCTCAAATAAATAAATTAAAAAAATGTTTAAAAAAAAAAAAAGAAAATTATTTAATGAAGTGAACATAAAGGAAAACGTACTATGTACAATGTTTTCTAATCGTTATCTGTTTTACTTCTGCAAATGCAGTTATCAGTATTCCTTCCATCTAGGTATGACATCACTTAAAATGATCTTCAGGTTATTTTAAGGACTCAAGGACATTTCCAACTCTACCAAACCTTTCTTCTCTTCTCTTTGTGTCCTTTGCCTTTGTTGTAGCTTGTTTCATCACTTCCCTTTCATTTTTTTTCCCTACCATTCTATCTTCCACCCTCATTGCTTCCCATGCTCCACTAATTTACCAGTGCTCACATAATAAACTTTAGCACTGGGGCGCCTGCGTGGCTCAGTGGGTTAAAGCCTCTGCTTTGGCTCAGGTCATGATCCCGGGATCCTGGGATCAAGCCCCGAATTGGGCTCTCTGCTCAGCAGGGAGCCTGCTTCTTCCTCTCTCTCTCTGCCTGCCTCTCTGCCTACTTGTGATCTCTGTCTGTCAAATAAATAAATAAATAAAATATTAAAAAAAATAAACTTTAGCACTCAGGAAGAGGAGAGAATGTTCACTGAACTGGGTGCCTGATTTACAGGTATTTTGCTTATAGAGCATTCAGCAGTTAGGAGACCTGGATGCAGGTTTCACCACTGTCATTAACCAGCAGTGGAACCCAGTCCAGTCTCATTAATAAGAGTTGTAATGATTTTCAAACCAGTTATTCTTGGTTTCAAAGCATGAGACAGAGTGAAACTGAGTGATTTGTATCATTCTTGTTTGAAAAAAAAAGAGTGAATTCCTGAATTGTGATTCTATTTTTTTCTTTTTTTATTTAAAATTTTTTAAAATTTTTGTGTGATTCTATTTCTATAAATATTGACATTGAAAAATTTTAAATTCCAGTATAGTTAACATACACATATTATTTATATGATATACATATATTAGTTTCAGGTGTACAATATTGTGATTCAACAATTCCATACATCACGGTGCTCCTCACAACAAGCTTCCTCCTTAATCCCCATCACCTGTTTCACCCTTCCACCTCCCACCTCCCCTCTGATTACCAGCAGTTTATTCTCTATAGTTAAGAGGTTCTTACAGGACACCTGGGTGACTCAGTTGGTTAAACCTCTGCCTTCAGCTCAGGTCTTGATTCAGGGTCCTGGGGTCGAGCGAGCCCGGCATTGGGCTTCCGGATCAGGAGGACTCTGCTTCTCCTTTTCCCTAACCCTCTGCCCACACCCCCCTTTCTGTTTGCTCTCTCTTTCTCCCTCTCTCAAATAAATAAATAAATAAATAATCTAAAAAAAAAAAGAGACTCTTTCTTGGTTTGCCTCTCTATTTCATTTCCTTTGCTCCCTTGTTTTGTTTCTTAAATTCCACATATGAGTGAAATCATATGGTAAGTGTCTTTCTTTGTCTGACTTATTTTGTTTAGCACTGTCTCTCTAGATCCACCCATGTTGTTGCAAAGGGCAAGGTTTCTTTTTCTTTTGATGGTTGAGCAATATTCTATTGCATATATGTATATATATGCATGTTGATATATACACACAAGTGTATATATATGTATGTTGTATATAAATACATATATATATGCATATATATATATACATATATATGTATATATATTACTACATCTTTATCCATTCATCTTTCAATGGACACAGGTTGTTTCCATAACTTGGCTATTACAAATAATGCTGCAATAAACATGTGGGTGCGTGTATCCTTTTGAATTAGTGTTTTTATATTTTTTGGTTAAATATCCAGAAGCATGATTACTGGATTGTAGGGTGGTTCCATTTTTTTGGAGGGGCATAGTTCCATTTTCTAATTTTTTGAGGAATCTCCATATTGTTTTCCACAGTGGCTGCACCAGTTTACATTCCCACCAACAGTACACAGGGTTCCTTTTTCTCCACATCCTCACTAACATTTGTTGTTTCTTGTGTTTTTTATTTTAGCCAGTCTGAGAGGTATGAAGTGATATCTCTTTGCGGTTTTGACTTGCATTTCTCTGATGATCAGTGATATTGCACAACTTCTTAAGTGTCTGTTGGCCATCTGCATGTCTTCTTCAAAGAAACATCTGTTCATATCTTCTGCCCGTTTTTTAATTGGATTATTTGTTTCATGGGTGTTGAACTTGGTAAATTCTTCATGTATTTTGTACATTAACTTTCTCAGATATGTCATTTGCAAATATCTTATCCCATTCAGTAGGTTATTTTTTAGTTTTGTTCATTATTTCTTTCACTGTGCAGAATCTTTTTATTTTGATGTGGTTCCAATAGTTTATTTTTGCTTTTGTTTTCCTTGCCTTGAGAGATATATCTAAAGAAATGCTGCTAGGGCCCATGTCAGAGATATTACTGCCTGTGCTCTCTTCTAGGATTTTTTTTGGTTCCAGGTCTCACATTAGGTCTTTAATCCATTTTGAGTTTATTTTTGTGTTTAGTTAAGAAAGTAATTTAGTTTCATTTTTTTGCATGTAGTTGACCAGTTTTCCCAACACTATTTGTTGAAAAGGTTGTCTTTTTCTCATTGCATATTCTTTCCTGCTTTGTTGAAGATTAATTGACCATATAATTGTGGCTTCTGGGTTTCTATTCTGTCTCATTGATCTATGTATTTATTTTTGTGCCAGTACCACACTGTTTTGATTACAGTTTTGCAGTATAACTTGAAATTTGGAATTCTGATATCTCTAACTTAGTTTCCTTTTTTTCAAGATTGTTTTGGCTTTTTTTTCTTTTCTTTTCCTTCTTTCTTTCCTTTTTTTTTTTTTTTGTGGTTCCATACAAAATTTAGGATTGTTTGTTCTAGTTTTGTGAAAAATGCTGTTGGTATTTTGATAGGGATTGCCTTAAATATGTAGATTGCTTTGGGTAGCATTTTAACACTATTTGTTCTCCCAACCCATGAGCATGGACTGTCTCCATTTCTTTGTGTCATCTTCAATTTCTTTCATCAGTGCTTTATAGTTTTCAGAATACAGGTCTTTTACTTGGTTAGGTTTTATTTCTAGGTATCTTATTGTTTTGGGTGCAATTATGAATGGGAATACTTCTTTAATTTCTCTTTCTGTTGCTTCATTATTTGTGCATAGATATGCAATAGATTTCTGTACATTGATTTTGTATCTTGTGACTTTACTGAAATTGTGTATCAGTTCCAGCAATTTTTTGTTGGAGTCTTTGGTTTTTTTATATATACTATCATGTCATCTACAAGTGTAATTCTTATTTCTTTTTTACTGACTTGGATGTCTTTTATTTCTTTTTGTTGCTTGATTGCTGAGGCTAGGACATCTAGTACTATGTTGAATAAAAGTGGTGAGAGTGGGCATCCTTGTCTTGTTCCTGACCTTAGGGGAAAAGATCTCAGTTTTTCCCCATTGAGAATGATATTCACTGTGGGTTTTCCATAGATGGCTTTTATGATATTGAGGTATGTACCCTCTGTCCCTACACTGTGAAGAGTTTTGATCAGAAAGGATGCTGTACTTTGACAAATTCTTTTTCTGCATTTATTGAGAGTACATATGGTTCTTGTTATTTCTTTTATTAATGTATTGTATCACATTGATTGATTCATGGATGTTGAACCAATCTTGGAGCCCAGGAATAAATCCCACTTGGTGAATAATTCTTTTAAGGTACTGTTGGATCCTACTGGCTAGTATTTTGCTGAGAATTTTTGCATCCATGTTCATCAGGGATATTGGTCTGTAATTCTCCTTTTTTTTTTTTTTTAGTTTCAGATGTTTAATAACTTATCAGTTGCATATAACACCCAACTATCATCACATCACATGCCTTCAATAAGGTCCATAACCCAATTACCCCATTCCCCCATCCACCAACCCTCCAGCAACCCTCAGTTTGTTTCCAGTACTTAAGAGTTTCTCATGGTTTGTCTCTCTCCCTCTCTAGTGAGTTCCCATTCACTTTTTCCTCCCTTTCCCTATTCTGTGCTGTTTCTTACATTGCTCATATGAATGAAACCATATGATAATCTGTCTTTCTCTGATTTCTCTGATGCTGATTTGCTCAGCATAATATCCTCCAGTTCCATCTATGTCAATGTAAATGGTAAGTATTCATCCTTTCTGATGTGTGACTAATATTTCATTGTATATATGAGACTCATATACTTTACCCATTCATCTGTTGATGTACATCTCAGCTCTTTCTACTTTTTAGCTATTATGGGCATTGCTGCTATGAACATTGGGGTACAGGTGCCCCTTTGGATTACTAAAGTTGTATATTTGGGGTAAATACATAGTAGTGCAATAGAGTAGCCCTATTTTTAACTTTTTAAAGAACCTCCACACTGTTCTCCAGAGTGGCTGCACCAATTTGGATTCCCACCAACAAGTTAAGATGATTCCTCTTTCTCTGCTTCCTCCTCAACATCTGTGTTTCCCGAGTTATTAATTTTAGCCATCCTGACTCATGTGAGGTGGTATCTATTGTGGTTTTCATTTGGATTTCCCTGATGGCTTGTGATGTGTAGCATTTTTTTTCATGTGTCTGTTGGCCATTTGTTTGTCTTCTTTGGAGAAATGTCTTTCATGCATTCTGCCCATTTCTTGACTGGATTATAGTTTTTGGGTGTTGAGTTTGAGAAGTTCTTTATAGATCTTGGAAATTAGCCTTTTATATGATATGTCATTGGCAAATATCTTCTCCCATTCCATTGGGTGCCTTTTAGTTTTCTTTGTGGTGCAGAAGTTTTTATCTTGATGAAGTCCCAAAAAATGAAGTTCCTTTTTTGCTTTTGTTTCCCTTGCCTTTGGAGATGTGTCTAGGAAGAAGTTGCTGCAGCTGAGGTCAAAGTGATTGCTACCTGTGTTCTTCTCTAGGATTTTGATGGATTCCTGTCTCACATTAGGTCTTTTTTATTTTAATTTTTTTAATTTCTTTTCAGCGTAACAGAATTCATAGTTTTACACCATGTAATTCTCCTTTTTGATGGGGTCTTTGTCTGGTTTTGGGATCAAGGTAATGCTGGCCTCATAAAATTAGTTTGAAAGTTTTCCTACTATGTTTGGAAAATTTTCAGGAGAATAGGTATTAATTCTTCTTTAAATGTTTGATAGAATTCCACTGAGAAGCCATCTTGCCCGGGGCTCTTGCTTGTTGGGAGATTTTTGATTATTGCTTTAATTTCCTTACTGTATTTGGGTTCTCCTATGCTTGGTGTATAAATATTTGCAATTATTGCATCTTCTTGTTGGATTATACTTTTTATTAGTATATAGTGTCCTTTGTCTCTTTTTAGAGTCTTATTTTAAAATCTAGTTTGCCAGATATAAGTATTATTACTCTGACTTTCTTTTTTTTTAAGGTTTATTTATTTATTTGACAGAGAGAGACAGGGATCACAAGTAGGCAGAGAGACAGGCAGAGAGAAAGGGGGAAGCAGGCTCCCTGCCGAGCAGAGAACCTGGATGCGGGGCTCCATCCCAGGACCCCGAGATCATGACCTGAGCCAAGGCAGAGGCTCAACCCACTGAGCCACCCAGGCGCCCCTACTCTGACTTTCTTTTGACATCCATTTGCATGATAAATATTTCTCTGGCTCCTCACTTTCAAACTGCAGGTGACTTTAGGTCTGAAATGGGTCTCATTTTTTTTTTTTCACTCTGTTCCCCTATGTCTTTTGAGTAGAGGATTTATAGTTCATTTAGATTCAAAATAATTATTGATAGATATGCATTTATTGCCATTTTGTTACTGTTTTGTGGTTGTTTTTCTAGTTTTTCTCTGATACTTTCTTTTCTTGCCTTCTTTCATGGTTGCTGGTTTTCTTTAGAGATATACTTGTGTTCCTTTCTCTTTATTAGTTATATTATCTATTAGTGGTTTTTGATTTGTGATTACTATTAGGCTTTTTTTAATATCATCTGCAATAGCAATCTATATTAAATTGATGGTCGTTTAAGTTCAAACTCATTCTTTATTCCTCTTCCTCTCCATGTTTTAGATTTATGGTGTCATATATGACATCCTTTTATTTTGTGAATCCTTATACTGATTTTTTACAGAAGTATTTACTTTTATTGCTTTGGTATTTCCTACTCTTTATACTTTCACTTATGGTCTTTCCTTTCCACTCAAAAATCTCCTTTACTATTTCTTAAAGGGAGGTTTTTGATCACTGCTTCAATCTCATTACTAGTTATTGGTCTATTCAGGTTGTCAATTTCTTCCTATTTCAATCTTGAAAGTTTATAGGTTTCCAAGAATGAGTCCATTTCTTCTATGTAGCTTAACTTGTTGGCATATTGCTGTTGATAATAATTTCTGATGATCATTTCTATTTTCTTGGTGTTAATCACGATTTCTCCCCTTTCATTCATAATTTTATTATTTGGGGCCTATCTCTTTTCTTTTGGATTAGTCTTGCCAGTGGTTTCTCAATCTTATTAATTCTTTCAAAGAACCAGCTTCTAGTTTTGGCGATGTGTTCTACTGTATCTCTAGTTTCTAACTCATTGATCTCTGTTCTGATCTTAATTATTTCCTTTCTTGTGCATGGGGCAGGTTTAATTTGCTGTTGACTCTACAGTTCTTTAAGGTGTAAAGAGAGTTGGTGTATTCGTGATTTTCGTGAGGCTTAGATAGTTATGTATTTCCTCCTTAGGACCACCTTTGCCATATCCCATAGGTTTTGGACTAACGTGTCTTCATTCTCATTGATTTTCATGAATTATTTAAGTTCTTCTTTGATTTTCTGGTTGATCCAATCATTCTTGAGCAAAATGGTCTTTAGCTTCCACTTTTTTTTGTTTTGTTTTTTTTGTTGTTTTTTTTTTAAATTTTTATTTTTTTTATAAACAATTTTTTATCCCCAGGGGTACATGTCTGTGAATCGCCAGGTTTACACACTTCACAGCACTAACCATAGCACATACCCTCCCCAATGTCCATTACCCCACCCATCTTTCCCGACCCGCTCCCCCCAGCAACCCTCAGTTTGTTTTGTGAGATTAAGAGTCACTTATGGTTTGTCTCCCTCCCAATCCCATCTTGTTTCTTTTCTTCTTTTTCTGCCCCCCTAGTCCCCCATGTTGCATCTCCACTTCCTCATATCAGGGATATCATATGATAGTTGTCTTTCTCCGATTGACTTATTTCACTAAGCATGATACCCT
>PISX010033752.1:0-14746 GCA_004024625.1 Mellivora capensis | reverse complement strand
GGAATACATCACATTTAAAAGCTTCTGCATAATGTATAAGCCTGATGATTCACAGACCTGTATCCCTGGGGCATATATTGTATATTAATAAAAAATAATAAAAGCTTCTGGATAGAAGAGACAATTAACAAAATGAAGAAGCAAAACTGGAGAAAATTTTTGCAAACCATGTTATGGATAAGGGGTTAAGAGCCAAGCTCTATAAGAAATCCTATAACTCACCGACAAAAACCCATATCATTAAAAATGGGCAGAGAAACTGAATATACGTTTTTCCAGAGGCATACAGATGGTCAATAGACACATGAAAAAATGCTCAACATCACTAACCATCAGGGAAATGCAAATCAAAAGCACAAAGAGATGTCGCTTCACACCTGGTAGAATGGCTGTCATCAAAAAAGATAAGAGATGAGTATTGGATGTGGAGAAAGGGGAACTGTTATGTACTATTGGTAGCAAATGTCAACTGGTACACTCATTACAGGAAACAGTATGGACGTTCTTCAAGAAATTAAATTTAGGGGGCGCCTGGGTGGCTCAGTCATTAAGCATCTGCCTTCGGCTTGTGTCATGATCCCAGAGTCCTGGGATCAAGCCCTGCATCAGGCTCCTGGCTCAGCGGAGAGCCTGCTCCTGGCTCTCCCTCTATCAAATAAATAAATAAATAAAATCTTAAAAAAAAAGAATTTAAATTTAGAACTACCACATGATCCAGCAATCCCACCTCTGAGTATATATTCAAAGGAAATGATAACTGGTTACTGAAGAGATATCTGGACTCCCATGTCCATTGCAGCATTATTAACAATTGTCAAGATATGGAAACAACCCAAGTGCTGTACATCAAGAGATGAATGAATAAAGAAGATAGGTATGTATACAGACTTACATACACACACACAGGAATAGATTCAGCCATTAGAAAGGAGATCCTGCCATTTGCAGCAACATGGATGGAGCCTGAGAGAATAATCCTAAGTGAAATAAGTCAGACATAGATAAATACTATATGGTATCACTTACAAGTGGAATCTTAAAAAGTAGAACTCATAGAAATGGAGTAGAATGGTAGTTACCCTAGAATGGTAGGATGGAGGTGGAGGAAATGGGTTGGTTAAAGGGTGCCAACTTCCAGTTATAAGATGAACAGGTTCTGGGCATCTAATGTAGAACATGATGATTATAGTTAATAGTTCTGAATTGTTGCTTGAAAGTTGCTAAGAGAGAAGTCTTAAGTGCTTTTTTAAAAAAATTTATTTATTTGTCAGAGAGAGGCAGAGAGAGCGAGTGAGCACAGGCAGACAGAGTGGCAGGCAGAGGGAGAAGCAGGTTCCCTGCCGAGCAAGGAGCCCGATGTGGGACTCGATCCCAGGACGCTGGGATCATGACCTGAGCCGAAGGCAGCGGCTTAACCAACTGAGCCACCCAGGCATCCCATCTTAAGTGCTTTTGCCATAAAAAAGCAATGAAGATTACATGAAGCTAATGACGGTAATCATCTTGCTATAGGTTAAGTTTATCAAATCAACACATTATACCACTTAAACTTATAGAATATGTCAGTTTTTAAATTTTTTTTTAAAGATTTTGACAGACAGAGATCACAAGTAGGCAGAGAGGCAGGCAGAGAGAGAGGGGGGAGAAGCAGGCCCCCTACTGAGCAGAGAGCCTGATGCAGGGCTCAATCCCAGGATCCTGGGATCATGACCTTAGCGGAAGGCAGAGGCTTAACGCACTGAGCCACCCAGGCGCCCTAGAATATGTCAGTTTTATCTCAATAATGCTAGAAACTCCCCCCACCCCCAAACCAGAAAGTACAACTCAAATCACGTTTTATTCAATGGTGTCAAGGAGAAGAAAGATGTTACTGGAACATTAGACATTCCTTAGCTCTGAACTGTGGGATAGGAATTGTGTTTGACTATGGCAACTTATATTTGCTCCACTGCTGGAAGGAGAATAAATAATAGAGTTTGTGTGTTCTGGGTGCAGAATAAGGGCCCACAGCTCCAGACCCAGACTGAGTAATGGTAGACAGAAAGGGTATTAAGGAAGGGTACGGTTGTAAGTGCAGTGGAAAAGCTGTACATCTCTTTGGCTGACCTTACTGTGGCCACATGGATGGAAGTGAAAGAAAATATAAGCAGTATGAGCCTGTGAGGCTACTGATAATCATGCAATCAATCTGCTGGTGATTGGTCTCCAAGGCAGTGATTAAAGGTGAAATAGGAAATATTTTCACCAAAAAGAGACATTAAGGAGATCAAGCTAGATTCTGGTCAAGGTATCTAATGGAAATACAGAAGGGATGGTTACTCTTTCTTCTGGTCTTTCATCCTACCTCTAGATTTAGCTCCATCAGAGAAAGGCAGTGGGCTTACATGCATGTGTTGAATTATATAGCTGTTGATTTGAATGGAAAAACTATGTGAAAGAAAATAATGAACTGACTTATAAGGATGATTTTAGTTATTTCCTGTCAATGATGCATAAGTAGTGATCCCCCCCCCGCCCCATAGGTTCCATGCCCAATGTGGGGCTTGCTCTCAAACCCTGATATCAAGAGTCATATGCTTTACCAACTGAGCCAGCCAGACACTCCAAGAAGTTATTTTAGATTATATACCTAGGAATGTGGTAAGTATGATATAGTTATGGAAATCATTGGAACTGTCTTCCTATAATCAGGAAATTTCATTCAGTGATGATGGTAATCTGGTATTTGTACAGGAATCTAAACTTTTCAAACACATTTATACACTTCTCTCATATGAGGTGCATAACCACCCTGTAAGTTCTGTACAGCACATATTATTCCCCCACAACAAGTAACGGAGACTCACACAGACCCAGTGGACTTGCTCAAGGCCACATATTCAGGTAAAAGGCGAGCTATGCCTGGAACCCAAATCTCAATACTGTGAGCAATTCTTTTTTTTAAAGATTTTATTTATTTGTTTGACAGAGATCACTAGTAGGCAGAGAGGCAGGCAGAAGGGGAGGGGAAGCAGGCTCCCCACTGAGCAGAGAGCCCGACGCGGGACTCAATCCCAGGACCCTGAGATCATGACCTGAGCCGCAGGCAGAGGCTTAACCCACTGAGCCACCCAGGCACCCCTGTGAGCAATTTTTACTACCTTGGTTTCAGCATGACTAGCAGATGACATTCTGTTTTGACCTGGACCAGGTTTAAAAGGACTCAGACTTCGGAAAAGGCGCTGGAACGAACTTCCCTAGTGGGCAATTCCAGCATACTGTCATTTTCAGAGGAGCAGATAGGGACTAACTAATACAACAATGGGAAGAGGGTAGCTGCTGCTGCTTTTCAAGAGGAAGAACAAAGTGGTTTGAACAGACTTGAAGGTGAATATTTCCCTTTGCAAATCTTTGTTTTGAAAAAGAGACAATTTAGTAGACTTGTGCAAAGATAATTGTGATGGCTTGAAACAATTGAGCTCTTGGTGGATAGTTTTATTTCCCCAAA
This sequence comes from Mellivora capensis, assembly GCA_004024625.1. Taxonomy (NCBI): domain Eukaryota; kingdom Metazoa; phylum Chordata; class Mammalia; order Carnivora; family Mustelidae; genus Mellivora; species Mellivora capensis. Next base: position 11,259 of record PISX010033752.1, on the reverse strand, counting down.
ATTATGCTTATGGAGTTTTAAATGACATGGTTTCTCAAAATATCACTAAGTAGAAAATGAAAAAATCAAATTCCAATTTTATGGATCTAATATTGCAATGATATATTTAGTCAAATAAAAATACATTTACTTAGGGGCACCTGGGTGGCTCAGATGATTAAGCATCTACCTTTGGCTGGGGTCATGATCCCAGGGTCCTGGGATCGAGTACCCTTTGGGCTCCCTGCTCAGTGAAGAGCCTGCTTCTCCCTCTGCCTGTCTCTCTCTCTCTCTCTCATGAATAGATAAAATCTTAAAAAATACATTTACTCAGAACATAAGCATATAGAAGACTGGGCAAAGATAGGTATATCATCTGAAGTAATGTTCTATATTTCCTTTATTGATATTTATTCTCTGCATCAAACAAAATTAACCAGATATATTTCCTGCAAATAATATCCATAAGTAGATCAAGCATTGCTAATCTTTGGAGGGCTCTTGTTTTTGTTTTCAATTTATAAAGCTACAGTAGAGTTGAGAATTTTTTTGTTAATCAGGGGCCATTTCCATAAGGGCAATCAACATTTCATACCCAAGAGGTGTGTTTGTAATAACTATCATTGGCCTTGGGGAGCTGTTTAAGGTGAAATAATATTCATGACTCTCTCTCTTCCCTCAGGACCAAGGGTTGGTTCTCATTAGTTGTCCCTATCAAAAACACAGGCGGGGCACTAGACTGACACCATCTTAGTCATTGAATCAGGCTTCAGATTTTGTCCCTCACCTTGTTTGTGACTTTATGGAGAAGCTTGAAAGATGACTTCCCTTACTTGAATGGATTCTCAGAGTGGTGTGTGTTCTGCCTGTGGGCTGACCTGGTGGGGACATGGGTCACAAGGACTGAGGTGCACCTCTGGGTCAGTTGAATTATACAGAGTCTTTACTAACAGTGGTAGAAAGCAGCTTAACTAGGAGCTGACTGCCGAATCATGATCCTGGGGTAAATTTAGGTCTTGGAGCTGGAATAGTGTCTAAGGTCCAAGGGGATCAAATGGTAATATAACTAAGAAACAGGGTCATTATGTGGAGGGGTGAGAATAAGTTGGGTAGGAGGTAAATGGGGCTTGTGGTTCAGGATAAAGGCCATGAGTAAGGAGAAGATCTGGAAGCCTGTGGAGACATCCAAAGAAGGGTAAAACTGATCTGTTCAAAGTAAAGGGTAATTGCCACAAAAACAAAACAAAAAAATTTTCTAAGGGGAAAGTTAAGGAACAATTCCAGCGTGGGCTCAAGTGAACAATCCATCAAGTGTTCGATGGGAGTTACTGCTTTTGAGTGTTTCAACCAGACATCCCGAGAAGATTAAATAGAAAAGAGCAATGTGGTGGCAAAACCAAGCCTCTGAAACCAAGCAAAACCAAAACTCTGAAAGAAATGAGCCCAAGTTGTTCTGTTTTTCACGTTCTGTGACTGAGAGGTGAAAAAGTCCAAACAAGGATTTCATTTCTTTAAATTAGGCTTGCGGCTTTTCTAAAGAGAAAATTTACAAGATTGGGATTGCTGTTCAATACAGTACTGAGTAGTTTCAGTTTTCAGTGATGCAGACAGGTGTCCTTTCTAGGTCTCTCTGGACTTCTCCGCTGACTGGCCCCTGCAGCAGAACTTTCTTTGCAGATGGTATTAAAATTTAATGTATACCTATAAAGAGTTTTATATGAATGCATACCTGTGATCCTATCATACACATTTTGAGGCTTTATAGGACTTCAAAAGAGGGTCTTTCCACTTGATTGCTAGTTTGGCCACATAAAGAACTTCTGAGATGGAGATTTGTGGGCCTAAGTTATACAGATTTGGAAGCCACCATTCTATTTTCAGCCCCCTCTATAGCACTGGGCAACTCCAGTTCCTGATTCCTTCAGAAAGTCACATCATTTGGCTCCTCACCAGTGTCCCTCCTCTCATTCTTCCTTGCTGCTGAGTCATTTACCAATTCTCCACCAGATTTCCATTTTCCATCTTCACGTGGGTGGTGCCTTGGAGATCCATTAGGACAGAGTGTGTCAGTCTGTTTCTCATTCTAATTATTTTGGGCCCTCGGTTAAATCCCTCACGAAGCCATTTTGGGTTTTATACTTTAGGCCACTTCAGAGTAGAAACCATTATACTGGAAAGGACCTTAGCAAGCACCTGGGTCAGTATTTACCAAACAGGGTTAGAGTATTCCTAGTGGCACAGGAAAAATATGGTGGTACAGGTGGTGCATAGCCAGGAAGTTTAAGTATGTACTTATTTTAATGTGTTTTTGGAAGATTATAACTAGGGGCGCCTGGGTGGCTCAGTGGGTTAAAGCCTCTGCCTTCAGCTCAGGTTATATTCTCAGGGTCCTGGGATCAAGCCCCGCATCGGGCTCTCTGGTCAGCGGGGAGCCTGCTTCCCCCCGCCCCTCCTCTGCCTGCCTCTCTGCCTACTTGTGATCCCTCTCTCTGTCAAATAAATAAATAAAATCTTAAAAAAAGAAAAATTATAACTATTGTGTCAATTAGGATTAAATTTAGGTATATGTAAATTGAAGCTATGTAAAAATATTGAGTAGACTTAAAGAAAAATACTAAGCAAAAAATACGAGTCCGTAATAGGAAAAAAAAAGTAACCAAGAAGGTGGTATAAAATTAATAAGATTTGGAAAACATTAACTTATTTTATAAGGGTAAGAGAAGCCTAGAGATGTTACGTATGAATGTTTATTAAGAACGTAGGGTCTGGAATCAGCTCTTGCCTGAATATGAATCTTAACTTCACTTTATACTAATTGGGTACTTAGCAAGTTATATAAACTTTGAGTTTTCTTATCTGTATAGGGAGCTGAAAATAAGGGTTGTTTGGAAGACTAAATTAAAGGGGTGATATCTGGCATACAGTAAGTGCTCAATAAACATTAGCTGTTATAATTATTAGCAAATGGTACAGTATTGAATCCTTTAGTCAATTTGTTAAAAAATAGCAAAAAAAATTAAGAGTTGAGTGAATGGTCAATGTTGAAGGAATTGTCCATGTTGACACTGATTTCTACAGGTCAGTGTTTCTCATCCTGGGCATTACTGACATTTTGGGTAGGATAACTCATTGTGGACTATCTTGTACATTGTAACATGTGTAGCAGCATCTCTGGTCTCTGCCCACTAGATGTCAGCAGCATCCCTCCCCTGGTTGTGACAACAAAAATGTCTCTAGACATGACCCAATGTTCCCAGGAGGGCAAAACTGCTTCTTTGGGGAATCACTGTTATGGGCTAATAGTAGTTGATGACTAACAGGTTGTGATATAATCCGTCTTCTTTGGTGTTCTCTTAAGACTTCTGGTAGCATAGGGTAGTTGAAGGAACAGGGGTTTAGGAATGCTCAAAGCTGAGTTTAGATCCCAGTTCTGTCACTTATTTGCTGTGTGACCTTGGGTAGATCCTTTAATCTTGGGCTCTTCATTTATAAGAGGAATAACAGTTCTCTGGGCTGTGTTAGAACCACATACAACATTGTGCCAGACGTAATCCAGGCTCATTAGATGGTTAGTCTCCAATCTTCCTCCAGCTCTTTCCCCTTCTCCCAATGGGGAGTATGAAAGCAGGAGGACCAAGGATGGAAACAGGTGACATTTCTGGTTCAGATTCTAATTCCTGACCCAGATCAGAGTTCCTACAAGTTATATAAACATGGAGAAACCTAACATTTCAGGTTTGGCCATAAAGAGTGCATAAGAAGTTTGTAGTAGGAGACGTCTAAGAATATATATATTAGCACATAATTTACAACACACTGCTGAAGTCCTTACACATAAAACATGGAGACTGTCTCCATGTGTCAAGGGCAGAAGGTGGCCACCAAAACATGACCTATGTGCCTTTGGACCTTATTTCTACTGGCATCCTGAAAAGAGATTCTTTTGGGGACACTGAGGGAACAATAAATATAAGTAGAAATAAATACACCTACTTTCAGGCCATTCTGTAGATCTGTGGAGTGATTTGGGTCATGATCACATTTCCTTATGGGGCTGACCCTACAGACTTAAATTCTGATCAGCTGGGATCATTTCTTTTTTTTTTTTTTTTTTAAAGATTTTATTTATTTATCGAGAGAGAGAGAGAGAGAGAGAGAAAGAGAGCGCGAACGAGTGTGCACCAGCAAAGGGGAGGAGTAGAGAGAGGGAGAAGCAGGTTCCCTGCGGAACAGGGAACCCAACATGGGACTCGATCCCGGAATGCTGGGATCATGACTGGACTCAATCACCCAGGCACCCTCAGCTTGGATCCTTTATTGCCAATTTACAGCAAGGACACAGCCCTAAATCTGGACCCCGCTAGCCAGCCTGGACCTAGTGCTCTTGCTGCACAACACAGGTGGGAGGATTGTGCTGTGGATGGCTGAGGGAAAGACAGCTCAATACATACTGTACAGAGAAGGAGGAGTGAGGGTGCCAGTGTGAGAAGTGCAGGAAAAGGAACATCATCACGATGATTCAAACAGAACAGTGCTAAGGGGCTTGCAGGGGAGCTACTCAAATAGCACCGGGTTGTAGATAGCAGGTGGGGGAGTCGGGAATTGAGTACTGAATTGTTTACTTTCCTGACTTGGCTTTGCTACTTAATAGCAGTTTGTAAATCACAATGTTTTGGCGCCTCAGTTTCTACCTCTGTAAAACAAGTTTACTTTGCCTTCCTCTCAGGGTATTGCTGAAATCAAATGAAGCAACACATGTGAATGATAAACTTGAACCCCTGAGTGTGGCAAGTGTTAATCTCATTGAGGCCTAATGGAGCATTCGAGTCCAAGAAACAAACGTAAAAAAGCAGCACAACTTACAGGTGGGAACAGCAATAACAATGAATGTGTTAAGTGTATGTGTATCTGAAGATTTACATGCATTATTGATAATCTTTACAGCTCTGTGAACTATGTATTTTTATTCTTATTTACCAAAGTTAAGCAATTTGTTCAGGGAAGGAACTAAAAGTCCTGTTTCTAGAGATTGTGTTTTTTGTTTGTTTGTTTTTTTACTATCACACATATTTCCTCCAAATCCTTTGTATATTCATAGGCTGTTTAGTATGGGGCTTCTGAAATAGGGCTTTTATGTCTAAGCTTTCCATAACTTAGTATGCAGCCCTGTAATTCCCCACTTTGGAACTGTATGCTTTTATCTACCAAATCTGTTATAAGAAATTTGTCTGGAGATTGGCTTTCCCATTTTCTTGAGTATGTGAGTTCTAACCCTATAGAATTCAAACATTCTGGTTATGGCCCTGGGGACAGACTTCCCTTCACACCTGAAAAAGCACAGCAGGGGCAACAAGGCTAAGTGGGGGTGGGGGGACGTGTCTGTGTGAGGAGATTGAGATCCTGAGTTCCTGCATTCTTGTTCTACTGTTGCTGTAACAAGTCACCACAAATTTAGGGGTTTAAATCAATGCAAATGCATTATCTTATAATCCTATAGGTCACAAGTCTGACATGGGTTTCACTGGACTAACATCGAGGTGCAGCAGGGCTGCAGTCCTTTCTGGAAACTCTAGAAGAAGGTTTATTTCCTTACCTTTTCCAGCTTCTAGAGACAGATTTCATTCCTCAGCCCATGACCACGTTCTTATATTTTCAAAGCCAGCAAGTATCTGACTACCCTTCCCTCATTACCATTCTCTCTGACTGACTACACCAAGGAAGTTTCTCCCCTTATAAGGAGTCAGGTAATTATATTGGGCCCATCTGGTTAATCCAATCTATTCTCCCCAGCTCAAAGTCCTTAACCCTAATCACACTTGCAAAGTGTTTGTTGCCACAAAAGGTAACATAGTCACAAATTCTGGGGATGAGGGTTTGGAGATCTTTGAGGGGCATTTTTTTGCTCACCACAATCCCCATTCAGATTATATAACAGCATAAAAAGGTCTGGGGACAAACACAATAGATTGTTGGCAAACACACAACTAATGCGAGGGAAGCAGAAGTGTGTGGATGTGGTAGGGAGTAGCTGACTGGCTGACATGCTGTGACTATTCAGTATGCATCGTGTATCTGTTTTTTAGAAGGAATAGAGTTGATTAATCTGAAATGGTTAAATGACAGTTAGTTAATGGAATTTCTACTGTTAGGGAATGTGGGTGGCTCAGTTAAGTGATTGACTCTTGGTTTTGGCTCAGATCATGATCTCAGGGTCGTGGGATCGAGTCCTGCATGGGTTTCCATGCTCAGCAAGGAGTCTGCTTGAGTCTCTCCCTCTCCCCCATTTGGTCCTCCCCTCATCTGCTCATGTGCATGTGCACGTGGTTTTTCTCTCTCTCAAATAAATAAATAAAACACTCTTTAAAAAATAAAAGAATTTCTACCGCCATTTAAGGGGTAGATTTGGGAAGCTGAGTTTAATAATGTTGTTAGGAACTTGAGTTCTGGTGGTTTAGCCTCTAAGGACAGAACACTTAAAAACTATCTCTTGATGCCATATAGAAGTGGAATGAGACACCGGCTAGCTTTCTGGGCTGGGCACCCCTTGATTTTGAGGAGAAGCTGGGTAGTTATTGAAGGCAACTGATAGATAGCTAGAGAGGAATAAGAATCAATCTTAAAAAAATCGAACCTGGCTCAGTAATTCTCTGTGAGTTTAGATGCCTTTATCCCTCTCCTCAGCTAGAGATTTTAATGTCTTCTGAGTTCCAAATGCATCATGAATATATGTCTCACTTGTAGCTCTCATAACATGGGGTTGTAATTATTTGGTTTTACTCAGATTGAATGCTTCTTGAGGACAGGCCCTGTATTTGTTTTACTCTTGCATCCCATAATCTGGTTCATTGTTACAGAGTGAAGGCATGCAAATATTTGAAAGAATAAATGAGGAATACCCACCTTCTACATCCCCTCTTTCAGTTTCAGGAATAGCTATTCAGGAGAACTTAGACCTACGGTTGTCAGCTGGGGTCATACATCCTCCTCCTAAAGGATGAGGGAGTCCCACTTCATGTCTCATGAGAGGCTGGAAATTGTGCTTGGCAATGAAGTTTTAAGTTAGGACCATATTTTTTGTTGATGGGAAAAGAGCTATCTTCCAGATCAGTTCTGTAAGGTCCTCTTGTGCTGGCTGGTTCTCATTTTCTCTTTGGTTTAAAAGCAGATTCAAGTTGAGTAGGACAGCAGAAACTCTAGAGCTAATTGCCTTATAGGCAGCCAGCAAGATTGCTGTATGATGATGAAATTGTATAATCCTTTTAAACATAAGATTGTCAATTATAGTGATTTGTAATGATCAGATAAAAAACCCAATATCCATTTTATCGTCAAATGTTTAATGAAGTAGACATGGCATCATATAAGTAGAATTAAACAGTTTTCTATAATTTGTGTTTACTCTTTCTGGTCAGTTATTTCAGGATATTGTTTCTGCCAAATTATTTTGCAAGTGGTGTAAACCTGCTCAGGCTATTATTTGCAGTACTGGGATGAACTATGGATATGGTATATAAATAATAATATTGTTACAATTGAAGTTTTGTCACTAGTTTTCAATAATTCTCCTAACTTAATTTGGAGGTGGTCTAAGTCCATTTTGTAAGTCCTTTAGGAATAGTTGATGTTTTGTGTGGTCATAGGGGTGCTGTCTACTGAATGGAGAGAAATCAGCGTAAAATGTTTGGCTCTATCACCATTTTTGGTCTGATTGCTCTTGTTCTCAACTCATTTGAGTATTTCTATCAGATTGGTTAATGTTATTTTACCTTAGCTTCCAGGTGTTTGATTTGTATTCATTCTAAGAACATTATGGCCTCAAGGTAGTTCTGAGTCAAATGCAGCTGGAAAAGATAAAAACGGCTTTATGTATTAGATTTACTTACCTTTTTAAAAAGTTATTTATTTATTTATTTGACAGAGAGAGAGAGAGAGAGAGAGCGAGCACACAAGCAGGGGGAGTGGCAGGCAGGGGAAGAGGGAGAAGCTCAGCTCTATGGGGCTCTATCCCAGGAACCTGGAATCATGACCTGAGCAGAAGGCAGGTACTTAACTGACTGAACCACCCAGGTGCCCCATACTTTCTTAATCAACATTTATGAGTAAAAAAAAAAAAAGTAGAAGAAACCATGAGTGATTCCTTGGAGTTTGTCCTGAAGTTAAATTTCTTAGTCATTTGGAGAAAGTAAAATCTGAGAATTATCTGCAGCAGAAAATCCTACAAAAGGTGAAGTGGTTGGTATATGTATTAGGGTTCTCCAGAGAAACAGAACGAATAGGATGGATATATTTATATGCTTATAAATATATCTATCTCTATATCTATATGTAAAACTATACAGAGATTTATTATAGAGAATTGTCTCATGTATTTATAGAGTCTGAGAAGTTCCAAATCTTCAGCTGGCAAGCTGGAGACCCAGAAGAGTTGATGTGCGTTTCCAGTCCCAAAGCCAGAAAGCTTGACTCTCAAACAGTCACTGTTTCAGTCTGAGTCTCAGTTTGGAAAAGACCAACATTCTAGTTCAAGAAGTCAGGAAGGAGGAGTCCCCTCTTACTCAGTTTTTGTTCTATTCAGGTCTTCAGTTGACTAGATGAGGCCCCTCCACACTATGGAGCGGAGTCTGCTTTACTTAGTTTACACACAAAATTAATCATCACGGGATGCAAGAAGGCCTTCCTTCAAGAATCCCCTGGTTCTGTTAGAATTTGGTTCAACAGTGTTCAAGAGCCTCAGCTGACACAGATACTTTCTACAAAGTAGAAAATAAGCATAGATCTCTACTTGTCCACTTGCCAATTTTAACTGGATAACAGAAGATACCTGTTCAGGCATTCATTTAAGAAAGATGTGGCAACTTTAAGATGAAAATTGAAATTTCTTTTTAAGAAAAGAAGGCAGCTCTTAGGCATCTGTTCTGGGATGGCATTTGAGGAGTTCTGTGGATCCATACTCCTCAGTGAAACAAGGATTACTACTGAAAAATATAAATCCCAAACATTTAAATTCTACATATTTTTCTAAGGGCATGCAGCTAATGAAGGAACATTTTTTTAAGAAAGTCTCTTAAAACTGAGTAAGAACCCTAAGAGTCTATGGCACTTGAGCCATGACTAGTCTTCTCCCTATGAGCTTGACAGAAGCTCTACTGCTAGTGCGTGTCGCCAAGAAAATGGGGCTCTTTCTCTCCCGAGTTCCTGATCAGGGTATGTATTTCACCAGGAGGGATAGGTATTGAGCACTTTTCATCCCTTCAAACTTTGGGTTGAACAAGCTAACTTACTGTTGAGTATGACTGGGAAATCAGAGAGTTCCCTTCAACTACCTAACCACAACTCATGGGGCAGAAGATCTTTTCTAGATGTGGCAGACCAAGAATTTCAGGTCCCAAATGTCCTCATCCCATTTCACTTGTAGAACAGAGATTACAATTCAGGAGAGGTAAGCCAAGAAAATCAGAGGCTACCATACCTGGCCAGAGCTTGGAATACGAGCTTGAAAATTTTACCCAAGGAGAGAATCAATCCGTTTGGAAAGATGAATCTAAAGTTCTCTCCAAAGGGACTGATTTTATTTGGAAAAAAATGTAGGGAAGTTTAAGCCCAAGGATGCTCTCAAAAACAATGGGAATTCTAAAAAAAAAAAAAAGGAAATTTTGGTGGAAGCAATTAAGAGGCAGTAAGTAGTTGATTTAAATTAAAAGCAATAAGCTAAGTCACAAACCAGCTCATTTACCAGTGAGAATTGGAGAGGGACAGCTAAGAAAGAGTCTTCTTCAGGTTAGAACAAACCTCAAAGACTGGTCCTAAGCACTACTATTGCCAGGATTTAATTGAGTGAGATTATGGAACAATTTATGCCCAAGGGCATTGCTGAAAACAGTAAAGCCATCAGATGGCAGTTAGTGAAGTGGACCAGTTGGATGTAATACCAAATGAGGTAGACATTTTAACAGAGAGAGTAGGAAAAGAGACAAAGAAGGCCCTGCTAAAACCACCGTCATCCAAGAGGCTTTGTCTTTGGTGGGGAAAAAGACTTTACTAAAATAGTCTAACCAAGTGTCTAAGCATGTAAAAAAACAAACAACAATAAGAACAAGACCCAGAGAAGGGGGGATAGGAATCAGTATCCAGGGTTTCTACAATATGTTATCTAAAATGTCCAGTTTTCAAAAAAAATTATGACACATGCAAAGAAATAGGAAAGTGTGACCTATGCAAAGGGAAAAAAAGTAGGCAACAGACATTGCCTGTGTGAGGACCTAGATGTCAGATTTAACAGACACACTTCAAGGCAGCCATTATATGTGTCCAAAGAACTAAAGGAAACCATAGTTAAGGAAGTAAAGGAAGGCATGATGACAATGTTTCATCAAATAGAGAATATCAATAAAAATTATTATTTATAGGGGCGCCTGGGTGGCTCAGTGGGTTAAAGCCTCTGCCTTCAGCTCAGGTCATGATCCCAGGATCCTGGGATCGAGCCCTGCATCGGGCTCTCTGCTCAGCAGGGAGCCTGCTTCCTCCTCTCTCTCTGCCTGCCTCTCTGCCTACTTGTGATCTCTGTTTGTCAAATGGATAAATAAAATCTTAAAAAAATTATTATTTATAAAAGTGAATCAAATTGAAATTCTGGAGTTGAAAGTACACTAATTGAAATGAAAAACTGACTCAGGCTCAACAGTAGTTTTGAACTGGCAGAAGAAAGAATCATCAAACTTAGAGATAGATCAATAGAGATTATACAATATGAAAATCAGAGATTTCAAGAGAGATAAAGAAAGAAAGAAAGAGAAAAAAAAGGAACAGAGCCTCAGAAAAGTGTGAGAAACCACCAAGCACACCTACATATATGTAATGGGAGTATGAGAAGGAGAGGCAAGAGAAAGAAGAAAAAATTCTAAAGAAAGAATGGCTTAAACCCCCCCAAATTTGATGAAAATCATTAACCTATATAGCTAAGAAGCTCAACAATTCCAAGTAACATAAGCCCAAAGATCCACAACAACATATTATTGCAAGTATGATAAAATCCAGACAGAAAATCTTGAAATCATCAATAGAAAAACAATTTTTAAACTTAATTAATTATTTTTATTAACATGTAATGTATTATTTGCCCCAGGGGTACAGGTCTCTGAATCATCAGGCTTACATATTTTATAGCACTCACCATAGCACATACCCTCCCCAATGTCCAAAACCCAGCCACCCTATCCCGACCCCAGCCCCCCACAACCCTCAGTATGTTTTGTGAGATTAAGGGTCTCTTATGGTTTGTCT
>PISX010033751.1:0-15098 GCA_004024625.1 Mellivora capensis | reverse complement strand
TAAGACTGTGTTTATTGAGAGAAATGACATCTCAATATACTGAGTCTTTCAATCTATGATCATAGAGTTATCTCTTCACTTACTTGGGTCTTTGATTTCTTTCATCAGTGTTTTATAATCTTGAGCATAAAGATCCTACAAATATTTTGTTAAGAGTTATACCTACATACTATTTTTTTAAATTGGAGTTATTGATTGTGATTGTGATTGTAAATGGTACTTTAAAAATGTATGCAATTGTTCATTGCTAGTATACAGAAACATGACTTATTTTTATATTTTAACCTTGTATATTACAACCTTGCTAAGCACACTTATTAGTTTTAGGAGCCTTTTTCTTTTTGTAGATTTCTTAGGATTTTCTATGTAGGCAAGCATGTCATCTTTGAACAGATATAGTTTGTTCTATTTATAGGACTTTCAGTAATAATGTCGAACAAGAGTATCAAGATGGACTTATCTTTCCCCCATTCTTTTGCTTTTAAATATTATATCAGTATATTTAAAGTTGACTTCTTGTTACAACATGTAGCTGAGTCTTGTTTAAATAATCATTATATTTGCTGTAATTATTGATATTATTGGCTCTAGGTCTATTGTTTTTTATTTCTTTTCTGTTTGTTCCCTATTTGTTAAAAAAAAAAGCTTTCATGAATATAACTGACATACAATAAATTGCAAATATCCAAAATGTGGAATTTGGCATTTTGACATATAAATACAACTGTGAGACCATAAATCAAGATAACGAACTTTTCTCATGCCTCTTCATAAGCTTTCCTTCTTTCCATTCCAAATCCTTGGCAACTTGATACTTCTTGACAAAACACATAATTTGCATTTTAAGACCTATATAAAATGGAACTTTTTGGCAAAATAAACTTTAATTTTAGAACAGTTTTTAGATTTATGGAAAAACTGCAAAGATACCATAGGGTTGCCATATACCCAACACACAAGTTTCAGCTATTATTAACATCTCACATTAGTATGGCAAATCCGTACAATTAATGAGTCAATTTTGATACATTATTGTTAACCAAAGGCCATAGTTTATTCAGATTTCCTTAGCTTTAATCTAATGTCCTTTTCCTGTTCCAGGACCCCATCTATACTACATTGCATTTAGTACTCATGTCTCCTTTGGCTCCTGTTGGCTGTCATGACTCATGTTTCCTTAGACTCCTTCTCAGATTTTCCTTGTTTTGATGACCTTAACAATTTTGAGGAGTATTGGTCAAGTATGTAGTAAAGTGTTCCTCAGTTAGTATTTTGGGGTTTTGTTTGTTTATTTTTCATGATTAGCTGGGGTTATAGGCTACTGAGAAAACAGAAGTAAAGTGCCATTTGTATCACATCATACCAAGGATATATACTATCAACATGACTTATTACTGTGAATGGTATTCTTGTTACCTGGTATAGGTAGTGTTTTTCAAGTGCCTCCACTGTAGTTAATCCCTTCCCCCTCATCCATACTGTACTTATTGGAATGAAGTCACTATGCCCAGTACACACTTAAAGAAAGGGGAGTTATACTCTAATTCCTTGAAGACAGAGTGGAATTCCTCTGCCTGGGCAATGTGTCTCTTCTCCCCGATTTATTCATTCAATCATTTATTTACATTCAGTATGGACACATGGATATTTACTTTATATTTTGAGCTATAATCCAATACTATGTTATTAATTTTTTTTGCTTAAATTATTCAAGCTTTGAGCATTGGAAACTCTTTCAATTGCTTCCTATGTCCAATTGAGATACAATCATATGTTTGCATGAGCACATGCACACATGCATATATGTTTGAACATTTACTTTCTAACACTACAACATGGCCCATGCTCATTTTGATTCTAGAATCAGCCATTTCTCCAAGGAGCCCTAGTTCCTTTTACTGGAGAATGGTATTAGAAACAAAATTCTGAGAACTAGGTGAGCATGCTGCTACTAGAGTGTTATTGCGTCTAGGCCTTCTCAGCTGATGGAGCCAAGAAATATATGTGTATGCAAATGGTTTACACCCATATCTGTATTTCTACATGTAATCAGTTGTGTCTATAATGAAGTAAAGATGAGTTCTTCCTAGTATCTCCAACTCTAATCCATTACTGCATGATTCATTTTACTCCCCTTCCTTCCTTACTTAAAAACTCCCATGCCAACAGTGAGAAACCTGGATTCCACCATCCACCACTCATTTACTTACTTGTTCAATTTCAGTATACACATGTGGCAGTATCAGAATTGTTAACCTGGTACAGTTAATAACTTTAACCCCATGGGAAACAACTTTATCAACTAGCATACACTACTATGCAGTTTCTTTTGCCTCTACTCTTAAACAGATTTCACTTTTTTCCAAATTTACTCAGGTCAGCACCTTTTGACTCATCTTCAGTAAGGCTGTTTCATGAGTTTGCAATACAATTAGATTGTTTTGTCACAGCCTGAATTTCATTCTGGGATCCCTTAATTTTCTAAATGATGCTTTTAAAAATTATATATATTAAAAAATTACATTCAGATTTACTCTGTATGAAGGCACTATGGATTTGGGCAAATGCATAATGTCATGTAACCACAATTACATTATCATACAGAAATTTTACTACCTTTGTAAATATCCTATGGTTCCCTGATCTTTGGCACCTACTGAACTTTTTACCGTTACTAGAGTTTTGCCTTTTCCATGGTGTCAAAATTGGAGTCACATCCCATGCAGACTTTTCAGACTGCTTCTACCACTTAGCAATATGCATTTAAAATTCATGCATGTCTTTCTGTAGCTTTATGGCTTATTTCTTTTTATCACTGAATAATGACCTATCATATGGATATACCACAGTCTGTTTATCAATTCACCTACTGAAGACCATGGTTGCTTCCAGTTTTTGGCAATTACGAATAGAAGCTGTAAATTTTCATGTGCAGGTTTTTGTGTGGACATAGTTTTAAAATCAGTATAGTAAATTAAATTCCTAGCAGTGTGATTGTTGACATGTATGGTAAGGCTATGCTTAGCTTTGCAGGAAATTGCCTAAATGTCTTCCAAAGTGGCTGTACCATTTTTTTATCACCATCACCAATGAAAAGAGTTCCTGCTGTTCTGCGTCCTTATAAGAAATTGGCAACTTTGTGTATGTCTTCACTTTAGTTATTCTAAAAGATGTATAGTAGTATCCTACTGTTATTTTAATTTGCAATTCCCTAGTGACAATGATGTTGAGCATCTTCTTACATGCTTATTTACCATCATTATTGTTAGTGAGATGTCCGTCCAGCTCTTTTGCCCACTTCTTAATTGGATTGTTTTTTCCCTTTTTTAAGGAAAAGAGAGTGCAAGTGGCAGGGAGGAAGGACAGAGGGAGACAGAATCTTAAGCACGCTTCATGCCGCAGCATTGATGCGGGGGTTGATCTCACAACCCTGAGATCATGATCTAAGCTGAAATCAAGAGTCAGATGCTTAACAAACTGAGCCACCCAGGCAACCATGTGTGTTATCTTATAATTGAGTTTTATCTGGTAGAATTCACTAGTGAATCAATCTGATCCTGATGCTTTTCAGAAATTATTCTTAATTATTAATCTTTAAATTATTGATTCAGTTTTAACAGATATAGACCTATACAGATTACCTATTTCTCCTTTTGTCAGTTTTGATAATCTATGTCCTTCAAGAAACTGGCCCATTTCATCGGAGCTATCACTTTGTGGGCCTAGAATTTTTCAAAGTATTCTTTTATTACCTTTTAATGCCCCTAGGGGCTATCCTGATCATCCAGCTTTCAGTTCTGATATTGGTAATTTGGGCTCCTCATGTTTGTTTGTTTTTTTAATTAGGCTCACTAGATATTTATCAATTTTATTGATTTTTCCCTATACCAAACTTTTAAAAACAATTTTTCTCATTGTTTTCCTGTATTCAATTTCTGCTCTGTATTCTTTCTTTCTTCAGCTTGCATTGGGCTTAAATTATTTTTCTTTTTCTATATTCCTAAGGTAGAAACTCATGTTACTGATTTTAGATATTTAATTTTTTCCTGTATATGCATTTAAGGCTATAAATTGCCTGCTAAGCACTGCTTTTGCTAAATTGCCCAAATTGTGATAAATTGTATTTTCATTTTCATTTAAATTATTTTAAAATTTCTCGAGACTTCTTCTTTGACCCATGTGTTATTTAAAAGTACATTCTTCTATTAATTTCTATAATTGGGATTTTTCCAGCTTAATTTGTTATCAGCTTCGAGTTTCATTCTACTGTGATCTGAGAATATACTTTGCATGAATTCTATTTCTTCAAACATGATAAGGTGGGGTTTATGGCCCAGAATGTGATCTATTTTGGTGAATGCTCAACACAAGCTGGAGAAGAATGTATATTCTGATGTGGCTGAATGGAATAGTCTATAAATGTTAATTAGATCAATTGACTGATAGTTTAGTTCAATTATTACATACTTACTGATTTTCTGCTTAAGAGGGGTGTTAAAGTCTCCAACTATAGTGGCTTTTTCTATATCTCTTTTCAATTCTATCAGGTTTTGCCTCAGGTATTTTGATACTCTTAAGTGCAATATTTAGGATTGTTAAGATTTTTTGCAAAATTGACCACCAAATCATTATGTAATATTGTTTTTATCCTTCATAATTTTCCTTGTTCTGAAATCTACTTTGTCTGAAATATAGTTACTCCAGCTTTCTTTTGGTTAGTGATAGCATGGTATATCTTTCTCCATCCCTTTATTTTTTTAATCTAATTTTTTTATATTTAAAGTGAGTTTCTTATAGATAATACATACCTGGGTCTTTCTTTTTATATAAGGGTCTTATTTTTTTACCCACTCTGACAAAATCTATCTTTTGATTAGTGCATTTAAACCATTCACATTTAAAGTGACTATTATCCTAAGTATATTAATATCTACCATATTTATAACTGTTTTCTACCCATTGCATGTTTTCCCCCTACTTTTCTGTCTCTTCTGATTTTAATGAACATTTTATATTATTACATTTAATCTACGCTCTTAACGTACGAATTATTCTTTTCAGAAAAATTTTAGTGGTTATTCCAATGTTTGCAGTATACATTTTTTAAAGAAAGCTCTACACCCAATGTGGGGCTTGAACTTACAACCCTGAGATCAAGAGTTGCATGTTCTACTCATTGAGCCAGCCAGATGCCCTGAAATATACATTTTAAACTAATCTCAGTCCACCCTTAAATAGCAGAATACTGCGCTTGTAGTGTGGGTAACTTATAATTGAGCATTCCCAAACCCTTTCTCCTAAGTCTTATAGACACTTCTGTCCTTCATCTCATTTATCCATATTCCATAATCACCCAGTACCTTGTTACTATAACCTTAGTTATGTTTTAGATCAATGAATAATAAAAATACTTTATCTTCCTTTTTTCTTATGCTTTTCCTTTCTTTATATACATCCAAATTTCTAACCTATATAATTTTCCTTCTCCCTGAAGAACTTTTTTGTCTTTTCTTATAGGACAAGTCTGCTGACAGTAAATACCCTTAGACTTTCTCTTTCACTTTTTAAGAATAATTTCAATGGATATAGAATTATCAGTTAGTGGCTTTTTTTCTTTCAACTCGTAAAATACTTTACTCCATACTCTTCTCATTTGGTGGGTGATGAGAAGGCTGTCACAATTCCTCTAACCGATAAGGTTTTTACCATCCTCCTAAGGCCTCTTTCAAGATTTTCATAGTTTTTGGTTTTCTGCAGTTTGAGTATGATGTGCCTAGGTGTAGTTATTTTGATATTTATTTTGCTTAGTATTTTCTAAGCTTCTTGGGCCTGTGTTTTGGTGTCTGTCATTAATTTTGTACCATTTTCTGCCATTATTCCTTTCACAAATAGTTCCTTTCTTTTCCTTCTCCTTCTGGTATTCCAATTAAGCATGTTACACTTTAAAAAACTGTCTCATAGTTATGATGCTCAGTTCTGGGTTTTTTTTCCCAATTCTTTTTTCTCTTTGCTTGTCAGTTTAGGTATTTCCCATTGATCTATCTTCAACCTCACTGATTTCTTTCCTCAGCTGTGTCCATTCTGTTGATGAACTCATCAAGGGATTTATCTGTTAGTGTGTTTTTTTTTTAACCTCTAGCACTTACTTTTGATACTTCCTTAGAGTTTCTCTCTGTGTACAATATTCATGTTTTCTTGCATATTGTCTACTATTTCCACTACAGTTCTTATGTATTAATCAGTTATTTCGAATTCTCTGACAATTCCAACATCTGAGTCTGTTTCTGGTGCTTTGTCTTTCACACTGTTTTTTCTTGTCTTTAGGGATGTCTTTTAACTTTTTGCTGAAAGTTCACTATTTGGCATTGGGAAATAGGACCAGAGGTAAAAAAGCATTTACTATGTGGATCTGTTAATCTGGCCAGGTGAGCTGTGTTTGATATTTGTAATAGGTGGCAGAAGCTTCAAGTTCCTCCATTATCTTTGTTTTGAATCTTTTATTGGCTCTGGGCTTCCCTCAGTACTTCTCTGTCAGAGTCCATGCCTCTTTCGTCTGTATTTCACTGTTATTATACTGGATTCCTGTTATATATCTGTTATATATACATATGTGTGTGTATATATATGTATACACACACATACATATACACACACACATACACATATATTTGCATAATTGGTGTTTTCTTTCTTTGTTTTGGTATGAGGGTAAAGTATGGGGGAGGAAAAGCATTCCATAATTTTAGAATTAAATCTCAGTTTCTTGTTTGGACTGTTTCTCTGGGCTGTGACCTTTACAGGTGTTTCTCCATGATGTAGCTTTTCTCCCTCTTGAGAAAGGAAGCCTACACGGGGCTGGACTAGGAGGGATGCCCTCCCCAAGCTGAGATAAGGCTCTAGTAATATCTTTTCCCTCAGAGAGTAGACCATTATTGAACAATGCTTTGGGCATATTTCACAATGATTACCCTTCCCTCTTCCTGCACAATTATTACTAATAACAAAGACAGTGCCATCATTAATATGGAATTAATGGTTTCACACTTGGTAAAATGATATATTTTCAAATATATAAATTTTCATAATCATACTCTATATTTTTCATCCTTACACTCTCCATAATGCCTAAATTATAACATAGTAAAAAAATCTCAAAGTATAACAACCTAAAAAGTTTATAATCTTGCTTATTAAGGAATAAGATAAATTGATTTAAGATACAAAGATAGTGCCTTATTATTCCACATCAAAAGAGAAATAGACATTTATTTGACATCAAGTCAATATTGATCTAAAAATATGAAAGGTGTCAGTTCTCTGGTCCCATACTGTATGTCAAAACACCCTGTTTAAAATTGTATTTTTTAGCAGATGGGGTACCCACATTATAGAAATAATCTTAATGAAAAGTAGATCAGAACCTGAAGAGTCCTAGGCAAAACCCTTCTTTTTCATTCCTTTCTTTTTTTTAATATAATGAAAAATTTTGCAAATCAGTTTTCTTTAAATAAAAATTCTCACTGAACATATATTCATCTTTAATATAATTTTATGATATAAGAATAGGAAATAATAAATTTATTTCAAAGCATAAAGTGTATTCACTGAAGTATTATCAAAACAAAACTGTAAATCCCCAAACAGGAAAATAGTTAATATAGATAATTCAGTGTATTATTAAAATAACTTTTCAAAAGTCAGAGTCCAATAGGGAATAAGAACTAAATTTACTGTGTACAGCTATCAAATATTTAAAAAAAAAGAAAAAAACACAAAATTCTCATTTAAATCGTAGTCAGTGGCAGTAAACTAGTTCAGTAATGAATCATTAATAAACAGTTATGGCAAATGATTAATTGTTCTGAACTCACACTGTTTACCTAATTAAATGCAACTATTAGTAATACTAGCAGGTAAGTTACCTTCATTCTTTCCTGGAAGGGCAGATTTTTTTAAAATACTGATACAGTTGAGTATACCTCCTGAGGAGTTCCACAATACAACATTTTTGTTATCAGTTTTTATTTTTCCAACAAAGAAAGGCTTTAGAATACCTAACAATATTTTCCAGGTATTTTTAAGGGACACAGGGAAATTATCATGCTTCCTAGTGATATGTTTAAACCTCTGATGCACCTGTTTTGCTTCCTAATGATATGTTTAAACCTCTGATGCACCTGTTTTTCAGATTTTATTTGATGAATCACTGTTTTCTAATTTTTCAACTTAGCCAGCTTATGCTACTCTTTGGTTTTCCTCCCTTATTTATCTTCACCTGATGTGCAAAAGTACACATTTTATAATGTATCTTGGGTAATACACACAGTGGATTTTTTTCCATTTCCCTACATTCACTCAACTAAGACATACTGGTTATGTCTTAAAACAGTGAAGTTCTACTCGTGAATATTTTATTTCCTGGGAAAATGGCAGATATTTCAAAAAATGATTAGTTTTATTAACTTCTCAGAAAATATTTTTGATACGATATAACACACTCATTTAATTAGCTTAAGTAATTTACATTCAAGAGAACTTATGAACACATGCCGATGGACCTGAATTCTTTTTTCCTAATCAACAAAGAAACAGAGAATATATAACCACCCATAAATATGTACTGAGTATCCATAATGTCCAAGTGTTGAATTATAGAGAATATAAAATAATTATGTAAGAGTAACTACTCGAGAAATTTAAAAGTCAAGTAAAAGTTAGTAGTATTTGCTATAGGTAATAACTGAAGATTTATATCACAAATAACTAAATATACAGCTGTAGAATGGATGCAAATTTTTCTGTATAGTTAATCTTTTATGGTTTGATATAATAATTTTTTTAACAAAGTAACCTTACTGATATGCTATCCCAAAAAAACATGTCAAAGAACTCACATATCAAGGAACTCCAGCTACTTGTTCTATATGGAAGACCCCACAGCAAATATAAAGATAAAAACTGACCATTTAGAACTCTAACATCCCTATTAGTATTTTCTACTTAAGGGACTTTAAAGGCCTAAAGGGACGTGAAAGCACCAAAAAACCATAAAGAATAGAAAGAAGGGTTCAGTGTATACTAGGCACTGAGGAAAATGGAATGGAATATGTAAAACTTGATAAGGGTCTTGGAGGAAAAGCAGGATTTACATAGACCAGAAAAAGTGAAAACAGCAATGCAAGAAGATCAATCTATATAAATGAAGGCTATAGGTAAGAATAAATATGACGTGATCTACCCTTCCCAGTTACTCCCCTTTGCAGATTAAGAAATGTGAAGAAGGAAATAAGAGAAGATATGACAGAGTGTAACTTGCAGGGAGATGATTATTTTATATTGGGTGATCAAAGATGTCTAAGGAACATGACTTTACTTTGAGTTGTCAAGACCTGAAGTATAAAGAAAAGGAGCAAATCAAAGGCTAATGGAAAAAGAGTAATCCAGGAAGAAGAATCAATGAATGAAAGACCCTGACAGAAGAATGGACAGAAATAACAGGACTACTAGGCAGAGAATGGATTGGGAGATGATGTTCTGTGTTAAGCTCAGAGTAAGAATGGAAGCAGGAAAAACAACTGAAACTATTACAAAGTCCAGGCAAGAGATGGTGGTCACTTACACTGAGATTGTGGTTAGAGAGAAAAATGGACAAATTTCATTTATATATTTTAGAGAAACAGGAAAATCTGTTGATATACTGAACCTGGAGAATGAATAAATGAAAGTTATAAAAATAACAATGTTTTTCCTTGAGCATCTGGGTAAATAGTCATGTCAATTACTAAGATGGGGGAAGGGTAAAGAATAGGTTGGAAGTATGACAAAAGTTTTGTCATACAGACATCAAATTGGAAATTTCAAAAATAGTTGCACTGGAGCCTAGAACACATTATTGCATTCCAAACTTTATTTTAAAATTACCTTATCAAGTGTTTTATACTTCTGGTTACTCAGGGGAAAAAAGAATGGCTTGAATTTACTTATAATGGTAAATAAATCTCTCTCTTGGTGGTGACTATGAAACTGTGATATAAATACCAGAGGTTTGGAGAAAAGGTACTCTTTTCTCTAAGCTCCCAATGTCTTAGTTCTCTCATATTTGTCATATTACTAAAACACAATCCTATGTCATCCCAAAGAAAAACAAACTCAAGTGACTTCCCATGGCCTACAAAAATCTAAACCCTTCGCACAGTAATCAAGGACCTTTGCCAACCTTAAGCAGGTCTCCGTTTAGCTCCATTTTACCAATTTATATCTCAAACAATAACAATGATAATTTAACTACCATTTCTTGAGTACAACATGACCTTTTTTTTTTTTTTTTTTTTAACTCTACTGCCTTTGTACACACAATCTTCCACTTTGGTTCAAAACCAAACGGAAACAACGGATCCTGTAAATATGCTGTAATACATGGCTAAAGAGACTTTTCAGATATAATTAAGGTTACTAATTAATGACCTTAAAATAGATTCTTAAGGATTATCTAGGTAGGACTGATCTAATCATATTAGCTCTTAAGAGCAGAGACTCTCTAGTTGAAACAGAAGAGAGCCAGGACAAGAAACTGTCAGATCCTAAGCATGAAAAGGATTCAACACGGCATTACTGGCTCTGAGATATTAGAGTCCATGTGCAAGGACCAGCGAAAGGCCTCTAGGAGCTATGGACAGCCCCCAGATGACAGCCATCAAGGAAACAGAGACCTCAGTTGTGTGACCACAAGAAAATGAATTCTGCTAAAAATATTAATGATTCTGGAAGCAGAATCTTCCCCAGAAACTCCAGATAAGGGCCTAACAGAACCATGACTTAAAAAATTATGAGATAATAAATGGGTGTTGTTTTAAACCACTAAATTTATAGTAATTTGTCATGGCATCAACAGAAAACTGATACAAGAGTTAAATGTAATAAGGTGATTGGGATGGGGAAAGCGGCATTCTATTTTCCGAATACTAAATATGTGAAATTAAAAATATGAAGCTTCTAATCATAGTTGATATAGGGGCTCTCTCCCTCCACCCTTTATAATCCTTTACTATAGGACTATAAGTTGATGAGAACTATAGTTGATGAGAATCTTCCATTGACTCGCTACTGACTCACTAGCCAAGATAATGGCCAGGCAGCCCAACATCTAAATCTCCATGGAGGGACTTTCTAAATCCTTGATACAGAGGTGAAGAATATAAAACGTATCCCTTCAACTCCCACTACCACTACATAAATGGAATCATTCCTTTCACTCAAATGAGAGTCTTCATCGATATAGATAAGGGCAAACTCTGGCCTCAGGGTGGCCAGTGTGATAGGTCTACCTCCACAGAATGAGGAAGTGATTGTAGGGGGCTACAGGTTCAGATAATAACATTGCAAATGCCCACCCAGAAAAATACAGTTTACCTTTACTCAGAAATACCATAACGGAAGCCAGACCTTCCCTACTAAAATACAAACACTTGAGAATCTCATTCTTCAGGTGATGCATGACAAAGCATTCTGGATATGAAAGAAAGTATAATATTACTAATACAAAATGTGGGAATGTACAGATAAACCAGTAGTCAAAATATTAAGCATAAAAGTTCCATTTAGGTAAGATGAGTTTCTCCTGGCAAATTCCTACTTGTTACCTAAAGTTTATTTCAATGTCATTTCCTCAGTTCTAACTCCTAAAATACCTTAACACCCACATCATTGTACTGACCACAGTGTACAATCATTAGCTTATACTTCTAACTCTTCTCGTGAGCTTGCCCCCTAATTTTCTATCTCCAGAATCTAAAACAATGGTGACCACAAAGTACACATTCTATAAATGTTTTTTGAACTGAGTCATTTTTAAAGATACACCATAGCTCTTATGAGACAATTTTAGATTTTCAAGTCAAATATAAGTCACACAAAGATACGCCCCAGTATATCACATATATTTCTACACTACTTTAGCAGGCTATGCATTTTCACTATCTTCAATTTCTCTATTCTAATTTCACATTGGACATAAAACTGTAAGAAAACATAAAACATTGTCCAGGATATTTTGGAGTCTATTAACTTATAAAATATATAGGAATATGATGAAACAAGATGTGATCAGGAAGAAGACAAATCACAAGAGACTCAATCTCACAAAACAAACTGAGGGTTGCTGGGGGGTGGGTGGAAGGGAGAGGGTGGTTGGGTTATGGGCATTAGGGAGAGTATGTGTTATGGTGAGTGCTGTGAAGTGTGTAAGCCTGATCATTCACAGACCTGTATCCCTGGGGCAAATAATACATTATATGTTAATAAAAAATATATATAAGAATATGAAATATATTCTGAATGTTGTAAGATTGACGATAATGCTTACTTATTACATGTCAGACACTGTTGTAAGCATTTGCATTAACTAAATAATGCATATACTTCTCATAACAACATACCTTTGAGATGAATAATTATCTCATTTTCCAGAGGAACAGAGAGGTAAAGCATGTTGTAAAAGGTCACAAAACTGCAATATCCTATATTCTAATTCCTTCTACCTAAAAAGTATATCGTACTTATTTCAAATATATCTTCAAGTTTTAAACCTTTACCAACATCTTTCTTGAATAAATGAAAATACACTTAAGAGTCACAAAACCAAGGAAGTACTAAGATTTCATTAACATGCACATGGTTTCTCCTTTTATTTCAAGCTCTGTTAAGTGATTATTGAACTTAACATTAGTTTCCAAGAACTTAGCACTAATTTCAGTAAACTCCATTCCTATATCACTCTCCAAATAATTTTCTTATTGTGACTGTGATAAATATCTAACAAACTTGATATGTCTTAATTTCAAGTAATATCTACTGATACTGAGGAAAAGCCAAAAGTACTTATAACTACATACTGTTAAAGGCAACAACACTTCACATCATCATGTGGTATCACATTCCATAAACTGAGACATTTTAGAACTAAGAAATAAATGTGAGCCTAGGGCACTAGAACTAGTTACAGTTTAAACTGACCCCATGTGAAATCTCCCAGGGCCCAAAATAAATGATATGGTGCCAACCATGGCAGAAACAGTTAGATGAGTCTTAGTTCATACCACTAGAAGATATGAAGTCAGCCAGAAGGTGGCAGAATGGGGCCACTTGGGTTTCACATACAAATCCAGAGAAATCTTTTATTTTCATCACCTAAGGTTTTAGCAGTATACAAAAAACAACCCACAATTTTAGACCATAACACAAAAATTTTATGTACTAGAGATATAAAAGAGCATCATTTCAAGTATACAAATCAAACTATAAAATTCCCATACTTTAAAGGACATTAGAAACTGATCCCCCATTTACCCGCTCTGGCAAATCTTCCCTATTTACAAAACTCAATGAAAAAATGAAGTCCTTCAAAGTCAGCTATAACATTCCAATATCACATTTGAATTCACTAATAATTTAATGAAAAATTACTAGTAAATGTATTATATATTTAATTTCATAAGTTCAATCATAGTTGCTATGGTAAAGCCAAATCTTCTGTAAAATCTCATATAACTTTAAACAGTTGTTCTTATATTGGGTGGTTCAAGTGGGGTTTAGAAACTACGGCTTAAGGGGCACCTGCGTGGCTCAGTCGGTTAAGCGACTCTGGATTTCGGCTCAGGTCATGATCTCGGGTCCAGCCCTGCATCAGCCTCCCCTGCTTGGCAGAGAGTGTGCTTGAGGATCTCTCCTCTGCTCCCTCTGCCTTTCCACCTACTCATGGTCTCTCTCTAAAATAAATTTTAAAATCTTAAAAAAAAACACCACTTAATATATGGCAAATTAACCGTATTATTTTTCATATTACATTTGAATGTTCATAATGGATCCGTTTATTTTTGCTTTCCCAGTAACAGTCAAAGAACCTAGAATAAAAAGCCCTCAAAAACTTGTGCCCAGTTCAGTACAGGATTTCCAGGAGAAAACTTAGGGCCAAAAGCAATTCAGTAGATACCTAAGACACCAATTAGTATTAAAATGGTTCTCTTTAGTTTTCCATCAGGTAATCAGCCTCTCCAAACTGAACACAAAAGGAAGAGATGCTAATTACTCTCAAACAGGACTAAGCCATGTATACAGAGACACACTAAGATCATAATACCAGATCTGCCAACATTAACCAATTTACAACAGAAACAGAGGTAGAAGAGTCCTGGAAAGAACTGTTATGTACTGAGTTGTGAGGTAGGCAACATCATGTAGCAAAGGTGGTATTTCACCTTTACCTCAAATCAAATAAGGGGTTTCTGGGGAACCACTCAGAGATGGGACCTATCTCCTGTCTTCTAGAGTCCACAGAAGTTAGAGACTGTTTCAGGAGACTTACCAAATGTACCAAATGTAGATACTATGGTAGATGAAGCTACTTAGGTCCATTGGCAGAGTAAAATAGCACAGAGAGGGAGTTTCCCTTGTAATGCCCAGAAAAATGTGTTTTTGTCTTACAGACCCGAGGGAAAGATGTGTAGACAAGGGAGTCATAAGTGGCCAGTCAAAAGAGAGGCATTCCCTCATAAAGAGAATTGAAATCCAAGATCTACAACAAATTACCTGCCAAGCTAAAGAAACTTAAATTTCAGGAACCTCCAGGTGCAGGAGAAAATTCTAATGCCCTGGGAGAGACTCTAGCATTGTGTTCCCAAATATATGCTTTTGTAAGATTTGCAAAAGTGAGATATTTTACACTACAATTGGTTAAAACTCCTGTCTCCTTTCATTCCAACTTTCCGTCTTCATACTACCCATTATGTCAGGTGTTAAGGAAGTAGCTGCAGGCAACTTAGAGAATCTACTAAAGGGAACTGATATAGGAATATGTCATTTTAGCTGCAACTTGGAAAAAGTTTGGGGATTTTTCGATGAAGAAGAAATTATAGACCTATGACTTGAACATACATGAAGAGTACCTCCTTTTTCATCTTTAAATTTATGTATTAAAGTACCAAGATAATATTTATATAGAAACATAATGGAATATGAAACAGATGAAAAAGAGCCACAAAATCAATATTATTCTTATTTAGAAAAGTGACGCAACAAAAGTTTTCTAGGTCACACAAAAACAG